>BPLR01013153.1:0-120822 GCA_021605095.1 Caerostris extrusa
TTACGTATTGCTGTCAACAATTTTTTAAAATTGAAAGACAATTATGGTAAAAAGAATACTGGGGAAGACCTAAAGCTTTGTCCTTGCGTGATGAAAGAAGAGTTTGCCAATTTGCATCTACTTGAAAGTACTCAACCAGGGAAACTGATTCTGACGACAGGTTTAAAAGTTTGTCAAAAAACGATTTATAGCACAATTAGAAGGTCTGGAAGGTACACTTATACAGCAAAATTGACTAAACCTCAGTTGCAGTAGAGACACAAAATAGAGCGTTTGAACTTTGGCCAGAAAGTCATGGCCTGAGACGACCAATGAATAGAAATAATTTTTCTGATGAAAAAAATGGAATTTGGATGGACCAGATGGCTGGAATTTCTACTGGCATGAATTAAGAAATGAAAAGAAAATATTCCCCACGCGCCAATTAGGTGGAGGGTCTGTCATGACTTGGGGCTGTTTTTCTTACAATGGTGTGGGCTCAATTGCATTCGTTTCAGATAGAATGAATTCACAAGGATACCAAAATGTCCTAACAAATCATCTTTTGCCAAATGCTGAATGTCTTGCTGGAGAAAATTGGAAATATCAGCAAGACAATGCGCGTGATCCATACGAGTAACAGCACAAAAATTGGTTCCAAGTCAACAATGTTGAAACTGTGAAATGGCCAGCTAGATCACCTGACCTCAACCCAATCGAGAACCTTGGGGCTGACTTAGCAAGAAGAGTTTATGCAAATGGGAGACATTTTACATCTACAACAGAGCTGAAATCTACTATCGAAGATGAATGGTATAAAAACCGACCACCCTTGTCAAAAACTCATTTCATCCATGAAAACAAGAATATTTGAAGTAATTCGAAGTAATGGCTCCTACACAACCTTCTAAGAATTTGTAATTTTTTTCTATATGTTATTTTCTATGTTGGCCTTAAAGTTTTTACTCAGGCTCAAATATTCATCTGTGTGTTCTGTAATATTTTCTAATAATAAAATATTTTTTGCAAATTAATTTTTCAACTTTTTTACTTTTATTTAAGCTCAATAATTATCAATCAAATGGTATTTTTAATTCCTCAGTTTAAATATTTCCATTTTCTCAAATATGTCTACTGGCCTTAAGTTTTTACTCAGACTGTAAGTCCTTTATAAATAATTTTCATTAATTTTTTTTTTAAGTTTATCTGGCACCATCGATGGGTAGATACATGCCACTTAAATCTAAAAAAACTAAAATTAATTAAATAAATTTAATTATTGAATTAATATTTGAAAAAGACTGTATTAACATCCAGTGTCATCCACTGCACGTTCCAAAAAAATGTACTTGAACTTGGGGGATGAATAAAAAAAGTATTTTATGAATGATTGAAAATGTGAACAAGATATATATAGGGAGAGTGTGAGCTAATAGAAGGAATTGAATAATATTGCTTTCCAAGGAAAAGAAGAGTAATGAATTAAAAATATGTTTTTTGTTACTTGTCGACAACCGAAGTTGATTTTTACTTACATGTATATAAAAATATAGTTCTTCAGACAATGCAGATTAAGGTATTTGTATATCTTTTAGATATATAATTCTTCTTTACGTGTGTTTGTCACAGAACACCTCCCTAAACGACTTGAACTATTTTGATGAAATTTTTGTGTGTGTCTGAGTGGATCTCTGGATGGTTTAGATTCAGAATTGGATTCAGTAGGTGGCGCCACAATCAATATAATTGTTCAGTACGCGTGTTTGTCGAAGTTCTCATAAACGGCTGGTCCAATTTTGATGAAATCGTTTGTGAGTGTTTGAGTGGGTTCTGGAGGGGTTTAGATTCACAATTGGATACAGTAGGTGGCGCTGCAATCGGATTTCTTCTGTACGTGTGTTTGTCACTGAACTCCTCCGCAAAGGCCTGATCGATTTTGAAGAAATTGTGTGGAGTGTATTTGGCAAAATATGCAGAATGTTTATACGTTATTTCCTTTTGTTGTAAGTCCCATCAGATGGTGCTAACTTCTATACCGTTCAACCCATCGCTATGAAAATGGGTAATAATGTGTATTCGACTATGGAAAATAGGTTCGCGCTATCCACTTTATTGTTATTAGCAGATGGTGCTCCAGAATTTCATCTTATATGCCATTCAAACGATATCCATGAAAATTAGTATGCATATAAGAGTTAGAACTTGGAGAATATATTCGCGATATGAAATTTTCTACAATGCATTTTTTTATCAGGACAACGTATGCCGGGTTCTGTTAGTATATATATATTACATATTCGAAAATAATTAATATTATTTATTTTACTATGAATTCAATAAATTTTCCAGTTCTCTTTTAACCTTAAACAGATTTTACATCATAATGCTTATCCTTCACACAAATTCGCAGTTTTTTATTTGGAGCTTTCAAATTTGGCTGTCACATAGGCGTTAAAACCGTGGCCACTTTTAAAACTTGAGATTTTGCCACACTTTCATGATTTCCACACTTCAATTTAATGAAACGGATCAGGTGTGTTTTTATGGGAGATTTTTAAGGATCCTAACATTCTGTGTCTAATGGGGTTTTTTTTTTTTTTCAATTATCTTCTACGATTGGTACACAGAATTTAATTAAAGAAAAAGGATTAAAGTTTGGGAGCAAAAAATTTCGTATATATGAGGGTGGATAAAATGAAAACGGAACAGTGGTCATAATTTGGTGTATATGTGCTTAAGTGTAAAAACTGTGTGTAGATGTAGAGCAGAAGGTGAAAGAAAGGAAAACCCTGTCGAGGAATGAACTCACCCTTGGTGAACGCGCAACCACGTGGCTTTCAGCCAGGAGTGTCATCCGACAGGCATTCAGTCAACTCCTTGTTTGTGACGAAAGAAGAGGAACGTGGTGTTATTCGCTTTTAGCGGCAAAGGGATTACGTGAAGTGTTCGGCCAATGAATGTGAGAACACTCCTGTCAACAACTAGCGTTTAGGACCGGAACGAGCGTTTCCAGGTGGGAAGGGAATCTTTGAAAGATGAACAGCGACTTGGTCAAAGAAGTCATCACGTACGCTTTGGTGAATGATGTTAACCAGATCATTTGCACAAACAGACGGCGCACAATAAAATACGACAGCGAGTACGTGGGTGTGACTGTCGGTTTTGTTCGTATGATCATTGTGAAGAAACTGTATTACTGAAACTGAGTACACGGTGAATGCCACACAATCTCATAGACAATCAGAGATGGCTTCGCAGGGGATTGTCTTTGTAGCATCTGCTCTGACATCGTGGTGAGGACAATTTTGTCAACTGAGTTGGGGCAGAGGATGAATCTTGATGCCATCACTTTAAACCAGGAAACAAATGACAAAGCCACAGTGGAAAGCATCCCAGCTCCTCACCACCAAAGAAGTGGAGGAAGATGCAGAATAAGCCACACAATCTCATAGACAATCAGAGATGGCTTCGCAGGGGGATTGTCTTTGTAGCATCTGCTCCGACATCGCGTGGTGAGGGACAATTTTTGTCAACTGAGTTGGGGCAGAGGATGAATCTTGATGCCATCACTTTAAACCAGAAACAAATGACAAAAAGCCACAGTGGAAACATCCCAGCTCCTCACCACCAAAGAAGTGGGAGGAAGATGCAGAATAAGGGGCAAAATCACGCTAAGGTTTTTTCGATACGAAAGGCCCACATCTAATTGAGTTCCTGTCCCAGGGTCAAACGTCTAATGATGATTAGTACTGCACTACCCTGGAAAGTTTGAGTGCAGTGACCAGGCACGTTGTCCTCTGAAGGGAATTTGCTCCCCGACAATGCGCGGTCATATATGTCCACTTGACCTATGCACATATGGTCACTTGCACACTCATCAAACTGATGCAGTTACGGCGGGATGTGTTGAAATATCCACCATATAGCCCCTACCTTTCACCATGTGACACCTTTGGTTCTCTAAAAAGTAATTGAAGGCTCGACGCTTTCACTCAGACAGTGAAATCAGGGACACTGTTCGACACTGGCTTCAAACTCTTCTAGAACGAGGTATTCACCACTTTGGGCAACAGTGGGTCAAGTGATTGTGCAATTTTGGTGATTGCATTTGAAAATAAATACTACCTTTTCATCTTATGTCTACTGTTCCGTTTTCATTTAATCCATCCTTATATTATGTTTCATATTAGTTATAACTAGACTTGAATACATACTTTTTGAGAGCAAAAGCTTTATTAAATATGTTAACAATTTTTTCCAAAATATCTTCTGTGTATTTTACAATATTGCGGGCACTGATGTGGTCAATGTGAAAATATTGGATTAGGAGTGGCGCGAAATTCGTTTTGTATTGTTTTATTCGAATCAATGGATATGGCAATTTGATTTAACTTCTTTTATTGATTCTCTAATTTTTACACTACATTTATTCTCCTGTCTGAGACAAAGTACAGGTGCAAAAGGGGGAAATAGGGGTCATTATGTTAGGCCTAAAATATGTAACAATTATTTATTGAATTTTAAGTTACATATGGACAAACGTCAAGAGTTATAACAAAAAAATAATAAATGAAGTAGTGACATTCAACCAAACAAGTAATATATAAAAAAAAATTTCAAAATGTGACAAGTAATATAAAAGTCAATTCCTACTTTTGTTTTCACTATATTGCAGAAAAGTCCTTTATAAATAATTTTCATTCATTTTTTTAAGTTTATCTGGCACCATCTATTGGTAGATATATGCAACTTAAATCTAAAAAAACCAAAATTAATTAATTAAATTTAATTAATGAATTAATATTTGAAAAACTGTATTATCATCAAGTGTCATCCTCTGCAAGTTCAAAAAAAATGTATTTGAACTCGAGTAGATGAATAAAAGTATTTTATGAACGATTGAAAATTTGAACAAATATATATAGGGAGAGTGTGAACTAATAGAAGGAATTGAAAAATGAGATTTTACTTTCTCGTTATTTAGATATGTTATAGTGATGCTTGGAATAAAAAATAGAAGTATTGACATTCAACCAAAAAAAGAAAGTCTTTGGCTACTAAAGAGGAAGTAAAGTCGGTATAAAAAGGGAGCTGCAAATGTTCTTCCCAGATACACTAGAGAAGTGGTTACACAGAAATATTCATGCAAAGCCGTTATAAACCTTTAGTACACATATAAAAGTTAATTTAAAGATGAAAGATTAATATCGTTATTAAAATCTAGAAGTACTAAAAATTTAATTAATTACCGTACCGTATTTAATTAATTACCGTACCGTATTTAATTAATTACCGTAATTACCGTAGAAACTCCTTCTGGAAAGGATTATTTTCACTCTTCTCCTTGGTGGAGTGTTTCAGGCATGCATAAGTAGAACATGAGGTCAACAATGTATTAAAAAAATAATGTATGGAGAATTACTTTTCTATATTTTATATTACCCGTTATATGAAATCATGTTGACGACTTTTCTAATACTAAATCTATTAAAAATGTGACTTTTGTTCTAAATATGGAAGAAAGAATTTATATTAAAAAAAGCTACATTTGAAATGTTCATCTTCCTAAAGTGAATGTTTAATTTAGCTTTATGAATTCTATGTTCCTTCAAAAGTACGACTACATTGATAAGGGATGTAAAATACTCACCCCATGAGATCTACTTCATCTACTGTGATCCTATCCAAATGGCATCGAAAGAGTTGTGTGATCTGGTTGCGTCGATGGTTGGCTTCGATTTCTTGGCGAGTATGGGGAATGCGCCAACGCGTAACGCAGCAAGCCACTACCACTGCGAAAGAAAAAAGTACAATGAAAGAAAATGTTCACAAAAACGAGACAATAAACAAATTTCTAAAAACATTGCTTAAAAATTTTCATTCAAAAGGAAAAGTGACACAGTTTAATCTAATATTTTATAAAATCACATTAGACGATGCATTCCATTCTTATATGTATATATTTAAAACATATTATCTTCAAAAGTCAAAGCGTAAATGATATTTAAGGCATATTTTAGAAAACAAGAACAAAATGTGAAAAAGTAAGATAAAAGGGATTAAATATTACCAGGATTTATGCTTTTCCCAAAGTTTTACATCTTATAATGCTAGAAAAAAATATTTTTTAATGAAGTATGGTGAACCAAACATGGAGTAATGGTGAATTAAAAAGAAGAATTATTTTTAGTATGGAAGATAATGGATTAACCTTCTCTCCATGTAGTTTATTATTTTGTAAAATACACTAATATAGAACCAATACTGTATATATTACAATATACATCTTTTATATTTTTATTTAAAGATCTCGGATGGGAAAATAAAAACTAGTTTTTTCATCAAGTTATTGAAACTCATTAATTTACATAACGCCTGCCATGCTACAGTTTTAATCATTTACATATGTTCCTAGCAAAGTTTCTTAGCGGTCTGACAATTTCGTTGTGAGATATATTTTATGGTAATGAGTGTATTACCATTTTAGTAAGAAATTACTAAGAAAAAAAAAGAAAAAAAAACATGTTGTCCTTTATTCTAAGCTGGTCAAATATTAGGTTTACCTAAGTTAATAAACATCATCGTGTCTTTCAAATACGTCATGTCCCTGCTGACATTGCTTTTTACACATAAAGAAGTCAACGATCCCACAAATTTACTGGCTAGTATCTACCACTTTAGAAAAGCTTACCTTACCTACCTAATTTATTCTTCTACTCACTAAATTGGGTTTTCTTTAAAATAATTTATATTCTCAAAGAATTTCTTAACATATTTGAAGGAAATAACAATATCGATCATCTTTTTCAACCAACCACAAACTACTAGCAATCCAGCAGACAAACTCTACTTACTTTTAAATGGTTTATCCAATCAACCATCTATGAATAATCATGTCTAATCGCCATACCTGAATATGACATAACGCTACCTACCAACAAAAAACGTCCGCACACCTCTCTAAACATACTAAATAAATAAATATTTTATTCAGCTCTCTCTATGTGTTGATTTTATTCCCCCTATTTTATTTTTTTCTCTTTCCTTTTCTTTTCATTTCATTTACTGAGCAAGCCATTTCTCATATCACTTACCTCCAAAGGAACCATCAAGATAGAGGTATATGGAGGCTAACGCTACCAAAGTGCCTCAATAATGTCAAACTGTCTGTAAATTAGGTTTTACCAGGAGGTAAATCAAGTTAAAGCAAATATTCATCTATTTAATAATTAAATTTTTAAAAGTTTTACAGCTTATTTGAAGTCAATTGAAAATGCCAAAAGAACTCATATGAGAATTTGAGGGAAGGATGGAGACATTTATAAGGTCGATGAACTTACCGAGTGTGCAGAGACCAGCGCACACTAAGAAGAGGATCTGCCACACCTGGAAACCAGCTATCACCTCTGTCTCCAACCAGTCTGGTTCGGGGTTCTGTAAATTTTCAACACCATCGTCACTGCACTCCTAAAAATTAAAGTTAGAATGTCTTTGAGGCACTTCAAATTGATTGCTAAGCGATATTGAAGACTATATTGTAGAATCATTAGGATTCCATAATTCTTTTACATTCATTAGTTATTTAGTATTTAGTTTATTAGCATACTAATGGTATTAACAATATTGAAAGCATTAGTTCTTTCGTTATGGTGGACGTGAAAACTTTAATTTCTTCATGTTTAAATGATATCATTACGCTTATAGATGAATTTACAGTGAGACCACCACTGGTAATTGTATGTCAGTGATATTCTGATTGCAAATTGTATAATTGTATGCTGTATAATTGAATGCCC
Source organism: Caerostris extrusa (assembly GCA_021605095.1). Classification (NCBI taxonomy): domain Eukaryota; kingdom Metazoa; phylum Arthropoda; class Arachnida; order Araneae; family Araneidae; genus Caerostris; species Caerostris extrusa. The sequence goes on from BPLR01013153.1 coordinate 7,776, forward strand.
GTCACCCGTTTTGCAAAGTCATCGATAAATAACAAAATGTAGCACAATGCTTATAAGCATTTCAAGAAAATATAACCACTTATGATTATATGTCGACTTCTAGTTGTGTGACGGAGACTGATGGTCGAGTGGCTGGCGCTCGGTACCACGGGGTTTGAGTCCCGGCGGTGACATGGATGTTTGTAGTCCAGTTTAAACGATAATTCAGTTTAAACTGGAATTATTTTAACTGGAATCCAGTTTAAACTGATAGGTTCCGGTCTGTTTAGCCCAGAGTGTGCACAAGATGACCGTAGAGCGACAAACCAAATCAATCCAGTTGTGTGAAAAATTGACAAGTGAGATGGATGGATTCAAATTGAGCAGCGTAATAGTGAACAAAGAATTACAGAGGGGATTTAATTACAAAAAATTAAATTAAATTACATTTTTAACAATTAAAATTTTAAATTATATAATATGAGAAGAAAAAATTCCACAATAACTATTAAATATTTTTCTGTCAAATACGAGTATGTTTTGCGCCGCTCATATCTAGTCAACTTCCCTAATAAGTAATCGATTCGTCCTTTTCCGCCTTTAAACCGGATGTTTACCTTATCACGCAATCAGTGGTCGGACTATATGTGACTATTGCTTGATTGGCGCAATTTTGACAACTGCATATCGCCAAGAGGTCATCTAAATTAAGACTTGATAGTTGTTCCAATTGTTTGAAAATGAAATGTCTTTCATGATTTACTTTGACAATTATTAAATGATTTTTACAATCATATTAAAAATTAACCATGAAGATTATTGTTTATTTAAAAAATTTAGTTAATTTTTCATTCTAAATAAAATTATAAACTGCAGTAACATCGGTCCTAAAATGAAAATTCTCAACGTAAATCGCCATTTAATAGGTAAATGGCATTTGATTTAAATATCATATGACTAATTACAATTTTTATTAATACTTTTGTAATTATTTAAAAAACACCATAATACAATAGATAATACTTATTGTGATAATGAAACGTTATGAACATCCTTTATAAAAATGCTTCATTTTAATTTTGAAAAGGCATCCTTTGAAAAACGAGAAACACAAAAAAATGCTAAATTGAATTCCGATAGAAAAAAATATCTAAAATATTCACCATTTTGAAATTTAATCCAGGCAGCCTATTTGAAGGGGCAAAAGTCAGGGGTTTTATCCCTTTATCCATGAATCTTTGGATTTATCCTTTAGCAATCAATCATTGATTTACCCTTTAGCCATGAATCATTGACCATGATGAATTTGACCATGATCATGATGAATTTACCCATGATCATGATGAATTTACCCTTTTATCGTCATCCTCATCAATGGCGTAACAGCCCCATGGTGGACCAAGGCCGTCTGCTTACTGGCAGAAGTCGAGACAGATGTTTTACTTTTTTGCGAAGTAGGGCTGTCAGCCCTACGGCCAATGCTCTACGGTCATATTAGACCAGGACCTACAAGATTTGCCCTTTTAAACCAGTAAAATCAGATGTTGTACCCCTTTAGTCAGTAAAAGGAAGGTCACAAATCACTTCTTAGTATAATATTTTCCAAATTTGTAAAACAAAAACAAAACAATTCAGTTATATGAAAAACTAATTAAAATTTGATATAGTTATGTATCATATTTACAGTACAGTACAGTACATAGTACAGTATATGTTGCTAGATAATTGTGGAAATATAATATAAATATGATACAGTAATAATGCATGTTGTTTTTCTAGGGACATTATATATTATATAATGCCCTTTTAATTCATTATATGTATTTTATACATTACAAATAATTTTAATTCATTATATTTTATACATTATAAATAATTTTAATTCATTATATTTATACATTATAAATAATTTTAATTCATTATATTTTGTACTTCATAAAACTTTTTAATTATATTTTACGTAATGTTACCTTTATACAATTTAAAGTTGAAGATAGCTCAAATTTTATTATTAAAAATTTAATTTATCTCAAATGAAATTGATAGATTATAGAAACCAATGTTATTTATTCTGGTAAACACAGATAAAACTAATACAAATAGTATTTTTAATTTGCTGTATTCATTGAATTTACACTACAATTCTACTATAAGAAATTATAGATTTTTATTTAATTAAAAAAACTGATTATTATTTACAAAATTATTACCAAAAACGAAGAAAATGGAGACTTATCTTAATCCAGTTTGAATACTCAGTGAATAACCAACCGATTGAATTTTCAAATGTTATTTTTATATCAATAACAAGATTTATCTAGCGCTGTCTGCCTCGCAGCGTAATCTCTTGGAATGGATTCTTTTTTACCTATTTTGTGATCCCACCTATTATTTGATATCCAGAGCACTAAAATATTCATTTGACTGCAAACAGAAAAGCAGGTTTTTTTTTTATGAGATACATTTCTATTTTGGCCTCGTATTTTTAAAGCTCTCAAAGTATAGAATTTTTTTTTTCAAACATAGCTTTATAAATCCAAACTCAGTTTCTAGTTTTGTTACTAAAGTATTTACTTTAATCATTTCCTAAAATTACATTAATTTATTAAACAAATTTATGTGCAAGCTAATTATAAAAAGAAATTCTTGATATATGAGTTTCTGGTTATTATACTATTCATAGAAACTGAATGAAAATTGGGTTAAAGTATGAGCTCAAGAAGCATATGAAAAACAACAGTTAAACTCTAACAGTTACGGTTATGGTTACACGATTTCGAAAATTTCACTACTACTACTACACCACTGTGCCTAGAGCTGAGATTCCTATACAGTTTGGGAATGATGTGGGTGAGAACTCTAGCTGGGTTCTGTGATGCTCTTACAAGTCATATAAGACCGGGACCTACGGCTTAAATTGGATTTGTAACCACTACAAACATCCATGGCACCGCCGAGACTTGAACCCGAAACCGGTGGCACCGAGTGCTAGAAATCGGTCATTCAGGTTGCACCTACCAGACTAAGAAGAAAAGTGAATACAACCAATTATTACAGAAAAGCAACAGAAAGAAAAACATTTCAATGTGTTTCAGAAATTTCCAACGTGACCTCGTTCACACGATGACACTTTGCATGCGGCAGAAGGTGGATAGCACTGAAACACGCACCATGACATGAGAAATTTGTTGAATCTGTTATCTTTTAAATCAGATGCAGTTTGCGGATTAAAATGCATACACATTAAATTTCAGGTATTCCCACAGCCAGAAATCCATTGGAGTGAGATCGAGCTACCTCGACGGCCACGGAAACGTAAAATGGCGAGAAATAATTCTGTCCCAAAACTGTCGCATTAGGAAATTTTGACCAGACAAATGGAGGAGAGCCATCTTGCCTCCAAGTGACGTCAAATAGGGCATTCGCTATAGGGATACTTGAAATCTAAAGTGTACTATATGCATTTAATCCACAAACAGCATCTAATTTGAACGACGCCCTTAGACGTCAGGTTCAAACAGATTCCTTTTGCCATGGTATGTACTTCAGTTCTATCCTCCATCTGATGCATGCAAAGTGTGATGGTGTGTGAAGGAGATCACGTGAAAATTTGAGAAGCACATTAAAATGTTTTGCTTTCTGTTGCTTCTCTGTCTTTATTGGCTGTTTTAAATTTTTCTTAGTTGTGCTACAGATACCGTTACAACGCTATTTATGGTTTTTCACCATTTAGATCGCATTCCAATAAAAAAAAAAGATGTGACCGTCTTTGAAATCGTGTCACTATAAACCTAACTGTTACAGTATAACTATTGTTTTTCATATACTTTGATATTGTATCGTATAATCGTATTTTGGATTTAATATTATTATTTATTATATTTTTTTTACGAAATGTTCATGTTTGCATTCGTATTGTATATTAAATAAACAACACGTGATGACCGCAAAAATTATTCAGTTACTTGTGTTGCTGCGTATGAATTATTAATTTAGATTTCGAATATTTATTTATTGTTTGTTAACACACCATTCTAAAAGTCGTCTGCTCAGAATGAAGCAAAACCAAAAAAAATATGAAAAAATTAATTAGAATTTTTTAATTAAATAAAAATAAAAATATAATTAATAATTAATAACAATTATTTAATTAAATTAATAATAATAAATAAATTAATAAAAACTTTAATGTATTATTGCATAAAAAAAAGTAATTGATGGACTAATTTTTTCATTTTTATTCGGGTTCGTATTTTGATATACTATTATCATTATTTATAATGTTTTTTTTTTTACAAAATGTTCTTGTTTGTATTAATTGCATGTTAAATAAATTTAATTATCGCTATAGATTATATATAGTATTTACTTTATCTTTTCTTAAATGTTTATATTTATATTTTTATTTAGGATTACATTATTTATTTTTTTGCATGTTTTACATAATTTTATTATACATTACATAAGTACAAAACCATTTACAAAAATTTGAAATAATTTCAGGACTTCAAATTTTTTAATGCAGTACTTCATAAAAGTTTTAGTACATTCTCGTTATAATTCCAAAAAAAAAAAAAAATTGAAATGATTAAAAATTTCAAAAGATTTCTACAAAAAAAAAGAACAAAAAAAGTTCAGAATGGTTCATTAAATATATTTTTAAAATTTTTCAAAAAATGAATTTATATTTATCTCACAAAAGTTTCCACATGCTATTTAGTTTACCATTAAATTTGTCTGTTTTACTTCAATTTTAAATCGTAATTAAGATTATTTTCTCAGACAATTTTTTTCATAAATTAAAAATCGTCTGTTTAGAATATTTAGTTGTTTCCATGGAATGTTTATTTACACAATGTGATTATCTCCATGATTAGATCGGACAAGCATATCACGTTCGAAAATGACATTATTAATTTGCACCTTGGAAAAGTTAAAAGTTATACTATTAATGAAATTAATCAAAGCAGTCAGTTTTACGAGATTCGTATGTTTTTCCTAAGAATAAAACGTTATAAAGCTTAGCAGAAAAATACTAAATTAAGATGTAATAATAATAGTAATTAATAATAATTAATAATAGTAAATTTGCCACACGGAATGAAGTGATTCATCATTCGAAAAATAAACGGATGAAATAATGACTGCATAACGTAGAATCGCAAAATGTTATGGAATATAAAGTGAATGTAGAAAGTATTTGTACAATTACTACTGTGCCCAAAAAGTAAGACCAATTTTTCTTTAAAATTCCTGCGATTTATGGAATTTAATTTTTTTTTTTCTTTTTTAGGTTGCTGGCACTGTCCTTGACACTGTGTGAAATTTCACTTCAAAATATTCATTAGTGTTTGAGTTACGCTTGGCTTTGTGAGACGCTGAAACTGATTCTGGCGATTTTTTAAATGTTTGAATTGATTGAGCAAAAAACTTGCATTAAGTTTTGTTTGCGAAAACGCATAGAATGTTGCAGAAGGCATTCGGTGAGCATTCCTATATCGGAAAGAAATGTTTACAAGTGGTATAAACAATTCAAAGAAGGCAGAGAACGCGTTGAAGACTAAAAGAACTCTGGTCGACTATCAACCTCAACCGACCAAGCTCACATCCAAAAAAAAAAAAAATTTAAAGATTTGGTGCTTGCAAACCGTCGATTTACAATTAAAGACCTTGCTGATGATGCTGGAATTTCAAAAGGATCGCTCAATTCCATTTTGCGCCTGAAACACGTCAAATCTCGATTTGGTACCGAAAACGTTGAATGCGCCAGCTCACATTGCATTGATTCTTCGTGACTTTTCGCCAAAAATGAAACCCATATCGTTCCACAACCACCGTATTCACACCGTGAGACTTCCGGCTATTCCCTAAACTCAAAAGACCCCTCCGGGTACACCGTTTTGAGTTGATTGAAGAGATTCAACGTGAATCTCCGCGCGCTTTGAAGCCATCCCTGCCGATAACTTTTAGCATGTATTGAGGAATGGAAAAAAAGTTGTCATAACTGCATTGTGTCCGGAGACGATTAATTTGAAGGTGATGAAATAAATTTGAAAGAATAAATAAAGAGTTTTGAAAAAAAAATAATTGGTCTTACTTTTGGGGCACAGTAGTATGTATATTTATATTTAAAAGTTCCAAAATTCAGATCCTTGAAGATTTTTAAACACATTTTTAACAAAATTTTTAATATACATACAGATATTTTATTGTAATTACAACAAATGAATCGTTCACACATATAAAACAAAAATATTCAATTGTCTATTTACCTAACAAAGTAAAAATATTCCTTCAGTCAAAATAATTCACATATTTTATTACGAAAAATTTACGATTAAAATTAAGATTCTAATATAATAACGTTGAAAACGGAGTGAATCTTTTAGTTACTAGCAGGAAGTGGAATAAAGTCTACCAAATAAAATTAAAAGTTGTAATTAAAGTTTTATCTTCTTTAAAAAGCTGTAAAATTCGTTTCCTTTAGGAAATAAAAGTCTCCGACCGTTTTCTCATCCTTTTTAGTATTATACTTCAAACAAAACAAAATCGAATTAATTTTTATGTCACTATATATGTTTACTCACTTTAATTTACACACTTTCATTTTAAGACAATTCTAAATCTCTATTGTATTTTCGCGTGTTATTACGGATTCAAATTTCATTCTTCTTAGGTTTTTTAAACTTTTAAATAAAAAATGTATAAATATTTTGATAATTATTTTAAAATTCTGAGTTCAAAATAGTTTTTGAAACTTCTGATAATTATTCCCATGTAATGAGCTCTCTGTTATATAATGAGAACTGTGTTTTTCCAAATAAGTCCTATGAGTTTTTGTCTATATAAGTTCAAAAGTTCAAAAAAATTCTTTTCAGTTAGAACCAATTCAAAGAACAATTCTTATGGTCGAGTAGCAAGAAAAAAATTCTTCATTAATGAAAAGAATCGAAAACTTTATATTTCATCTGCATTGTACAGCGTTGTTGGTGGTAGTGTTACTCGCGTCTATTGCCTATCTTCAAGCTACGCGTGTCCCCTGGGTAGTGCTAAATGAGTAACAGCGGTGCAGCTCCTTGCTTATAGCTGTCTCTGTATTGCCAGCTGCATTAGAACAACAACAACATAGTTCATCTTCTAGAATGTTCATTGAATGTTTTACATTGCCTATGAAAGCAAATGTAAAAATATGAAGCTAGTTTAATATAACGATTTCGATAAAATCGAAAGAACAATTTTAAAAGAGTTATAGTATAAGTTGCATACCATCCCTTGGAGTAAATAAGTTTGAATTTTGTTGATGCTACTATGGATCAATAAATGTATATTGAAATCTTAACCAATTTAAAATATTCAAATAAAAATTTCATTCTGCTGATAATTTCGAAATTTTATCAAGATAAAAATTTAAGTATAATTCCTTGAATGTCGACTGACTATTTAACAGTTTTTAAAATTCTCATAAATGCTTCCTTAGTTGTCATATTGGTATCCAATGTAGTATATTTGTCCAGAATTTTAACAGCCTCCGGAAATGTAAAATTTCCTCAGAGTAGTTGTTGAAATCTGCGATGCATGAAATTTGGTACAAAATAAAAATAGGAACACAATTATACAAAAATCAATTCGATTAAATAAAGACGATAAAAGTATTCTTAAAATTCATGGATATTCAATCAAGCATCAGAAATTATTTAAACAATCTGTTTAAAGATTTTTATCCAGAACTCTTTTTGTGAGTAACATTCATTCTTTATTACGTATTATATTAAAACAAATTTATTCCAAATAATCAAAAAGTAAATGTAAATATAATAAAATATATTGAAGTTAAAACGTTTTAAAAGAACAAATTTAAAAAAATTTTAATATCTTTTTTTGTATTTAATAATGTGCACAAGGCATATTAATTAGAACATTTTATGGGGTTGTATGTATTGCAACTTAGCTATAACTAAGAAATTCAGATATTCAAATATATATTTTATTTCGTAATATTTCATACATTCATGATCAAAAATCAACAAAAAAACCAGAGAATGCTACTATTTTTATAAATTTATGAAACAAATATGCCATGGATGTTAAAATGATATTAATTAAAAATTAAAAAATACTTATTTTATTAAATATTACTTATTGTATTCGGGTTTTTTTCCATGATATTTTCTAATAGATGTTTATTGTATATGTAGAATGTATTTTCAGCTATCATTGCTTGATTTTTGTGACATAAAAGGATATTCTTCGATAAAATTTTATTATATGTTGAACATAACACGCTTGGAAATTTTTAAATCCTAATTTTACAATTTTTATTTACATCGACAAAATTTGCCGAAGTTTACATATTAAGACATCAATCCAAGCCAGCAAATACCTAATCTTGTTTGATAGTTAAATATGAAGTTAACCATCGATTAAAAGTGATAAGTTTCAAGCGATTTTCCACTCATTGATATGACTTATAAATGTAGCATGATGTATAGAAACACATAAACGCAAAAATTACATATACAGATTTTTGTAAGGAACTATATGCAATACATTTACCGATATTATTTAGCATATAAAAAAAAAATTAAGTATAACAAAATATAACAAATTTATTTCGATAAAATATAACAGTTTAAGATATTTCAAATTTAAATATTTTAAATTTATTCCGATATTAATTTAAGCAGTTTGTTTCAATACATAGTTTTTGTAAAAATTACTCCACTAATTTATAAATAAAAAATATATTGTTGTATCATATATCATTTATTGTAATCCGAATTAGTTTAGAAAGGTTAGTTGAACTTTTGTAGCATATTCATAAAAATAAATATTTTGTTTAATGCAATTCGCAATAATTTATAGAATGTGAATCGAAAGTGGAGATTTTTTTAACGATAGGTTTGCTATAAGAGATAATAAAAATTTTATTTTTAAACATGAAAGATTAAAAAAATAATAATAATAAAATCAGCAATCATTTAAATGTTCACATTTTACTTTAAAAAAAAATGCGATTTGAAATACGATAAATAAATTACTTACAAATTTTACTAACACTGTTATTTCGCCTTTTTTAGAATTTTATCATAAGGGTAACTAAATTCAGTAGCCATTGCATAATATTAAACAATACTAAAATTTCAGTGCGATATTTTTACCCATAAAATTATGGATATTGTTTTGAAAAGCGGAAGTTTTGTGTCCTGAACGATTTTCAATTATTCTTATTGATTATTTTTTAATTTCTTTCTCGAGCTAATAATTAAATAATGTAAAATTGCTCTAAAATTGTCTGGTGAAATCAAAGACAATTTTATTTTGAAGTGAAAATGAAATTTTCAAAGAAAAGAAAATTGTTTGGAATACTAAGTTTTTTATTTTTTAAACTGGCTGTTAAGCTTTTATTCTTGCATTAAATTCTAAATTTTATGGATTAATTTATTTACATGCGATTACATTTTTTTTAGTATAATTTTTAATTTAGAAAATTAATGTAAAAAAGAATTCAAACAAATGCATTAATTAATATAAATGAAATCAATTAAAATTTAAAAAAAAAAAAAAAAAAAGATATTAATCTTTATTAATAATAATTAGAATTCGATAAATGACTTTAAAATTACTGAAAATTACTTATTGCATTCGTTTTCTTAAAAGCCATCAATCTGCAGATGAATTTCATCCAATTTTTGAAACGAATTTCCAAAACCATTATTTTTTTTTTACCCTGAAATGCAAAGCAGCTATCCAATCCTCACTTTATCCACAGAGCAAATCCAACCTGTGTGTTCTTTAGTTAATGAAAACAGTGGAAGGTAAATACTACGTGGGCGTCCGATAGCGCCAGGTAAAAGATTAGCAGAGCCATGGGTGTATGCGTCCTGCTGTGGTGATGTCCTCCCTCGAGGTGCTGCCGCCAAATGTCGTCTGTTGACAGACGAATACCTCTTTGGCGAGGGAAGAGGGAGGAGAAAGGCAGATGAAAATTGCTTCTCGCGCGTCTTTTGTCACAGTGTAACCGCCTGGCCGCATGATTCGGTTGAATATTTAAAAAGCTTCATCATGATAACACTCCTCACTCCCCTTTGCAAACGATTTTTCGGACACTGTATGGGGTGGATCGTTTTCAAAGATCTCCCTTTTTGTTTGTCCTTCATTTTTATGATGGTTAGATAGACTTATTATATATTCCGTCCAAAAACAATGCAGTGTTATTTTCAGTTACTAAATAAAAGTAAGCTGTTTGTTCATACTCTGTGAAGAGTTCGTCGTACGACCTGGGAAATGATAATGAATAGGTAAAGTAATATTTTATATATCATATTCACATACAAGGAAAAATAGAAAAATAATTTTATTTCTTATTTTGTTGGTATACTATTAAAAACACTATTTAAGAAATGACAAAATTATTTGTTTTTATTATGTATATGAAATCAGAATTTAAAGCTAAACAAATTGAGATTATACACAAAATATTTGTTTTGTTTTTGTTGTTGTCTTGTTGCAAATGACATCAATCTTTTAAATATACACGCATGTTTGGCACACAATTCAAACAAATGTATGACCATTCAATTTCAAATATTATTGTCGAACGGTTTGACAGCCATTTGGAGGCAGTACTCAAAATTCATGACAGCGATCAAGGTTCTAAAGTAGTATCCGTGGTTCTATTTTTGTCAAAGAGGGTTTATAAATATCTTCTCTAAATTGGTGTACTGTGGTGTTGTTACACAATTTTAGACTCTGAACTCTTATAAATATACAATAACTAGTACCTAAAAAGATCACACTAAACCGTCTTCCCAACATACACGTTAATCACTAAGAATTCCGAAATAACCCATTTAATAACATACCTAAAATCCGCAATAACCCATACCACACATAAACCTTCAGATTCGAATGCCTCCAGAGACTTTTACAGGATGGATAAGGAAACACATACACATGAAATAAATCTAAAACAATTTTAAATAATAAAATGGGGTTATTCATATTAACAAATTAAACAGTTAAAAAATACATCATGCAAATTATATTAGTACAAGTGATTTCAAATAATATTAAGCAATATAATATATATACAATATACACTGAAGTGACAAAAGTCATGGGATAGCAATATGCAAATTTTCAGATGCAGTAGCATCGACGTAGAACAGGTATAAATGCGCAGTGCTTTCGCAGAGCTTTCATTTCTGTTCAAGTTATTCATGTGAAGAGGTTTTTGACGTGATGATGACCGCACGACGGGAATTAACAGACTTTGAACGCGGAATGTTAGTTGGAGCTAGACTCATGGGTCATGCCATTTCGGAAATCGTTAGGGAATTCAACATTCCCAGATCCACTGTGTCAAGAGTGTGCCGAGACATGAAATTTCAGGCATAACATCCCACCATGGACAACGAAGTGGTCGACCGCCTGCACTTAACGACCGAGACCGGCGACGTCTACAAAGAGTCGTAAATTCTAACAGACAAGCAACACTGCGTCAAATAACCGCAGAAATCAATTGGGACTTACAAGGGACTTATCTGTTAGAACAGTGCGTAGAAATTTGGCTTTCTTGGGCTATTCCAGCAGAAGACCGACTCGAGTGCCTTTACTGACAGAACGACACGCTTGCAGCGACTCTCGTAGGGCACGTGAGCATATCGGTTGGTCCCTAGATGAATGAAAACCGTGGCCTGGTCCGATGAGTCACGATTTGAGTTGGTAAGAGCTGATGGTAGGGTTCGAGTGTGGCGCAGACCCCACGAAGCCATGGACCCAAACTGTCAACAAGGCACTGTTCAAGCTGGTGGTGGCTCCGTAATGGTGTGGGCTGTTTTTTCATGGCATGGACTTGGTCCTCTGGTCGACTGGACCGAACATTGACTGGAAATGCTTATGCAGACGGAGATCACTTGCAGCCATTCATGGACTTCATGTACCCAAACAACGATGGGATTTTATGGATGACAATGCGCCATGTCACCGGCACAACTGTTCGCGATTGGTTTGAAGAACATTCTGGACAATTCCAATGAATGATCTGGCCACCTAGATCGCCCGACATGAATCCCATCGAGCATTTATGGGACATCATCGAGAGGTCTGTTCGTGCCCAAAATCCTGCACCATCAACGCTTTCACAATTATGGACGTCTATCGAGACAGCATGGCTCAATATTCCTGCAGAAGACTTCCAACGTCTTGTTGAGTCCATGCCACACGTCGAGTTGCTGCACTGCCTGGCGAAAGGAGGGCCGACGCGATATTGGTATCCCATGACTTTTGTCACTTCAGTGTGTACTGCAATCACAATTATTAAAAAAAATATGAGTCCCAACATCTCAGTAATTATGCAGGTGCATGGTCCGTCTACCCAAACCCATTCCCTAATAACACACACTAATGCTGACAAAATGTTTTTTTTTTTTCCTTCAAAATTAAAGTTACTCACTATTGTTTATGATTTCAATAGGCAGCATGTAAACATGGGTGCATCATGAAAACTAGTTTTTACTGTCCAAAGATGTGGTAGCAGAGGCCAACTGCAAAATGGCCTCCTCCGTGAATGTCCGCATCACCGATGAAGACAGGCAGAAACCTCTTGACTGGTCCTTGACTCTCGAAGCCTTGACTCCTCTTAGCAGGGGACAGCGACTGGGCATCTTTCCTCTTCTGGGCCTTCCAACAATCCATTATGGTACTCAGTCTCTCCCCAAATTTGCTTCTTGTCCTCTGCCTTCTGTCTTTTCAGTCATTTCTTCATCCATTCTCTCTTCGTCGATTTCTCTTTCATTCTCCACCTTCGTGTCACCAACACCTTTGTTTTTATGTCTTTTAGATCACCCGCCCCTTCACTTATTGTTTGCTGGATTTTATTAGAAAATCCGCCCCTAGTCCAGAAGGCCTTTTCATTGGTGAGGGTGACTGCCAACACTTAATCAGGAAGAAGACATGGCAACTCCTTTTTGTACAGCTTTTTCAAAAACATGTCCTTATCTTGCTATCCGCCGCCAAAGTATTCTGTTTCCGTTAGAAGAGACACCCCATCAATAAATTACGCGAGCACAGATAACTCCAACCAATTTAAACACTGTGCAGGGATATCACTTTCAGTCGGCAAGAGACCTGTTTCCTCCGAAAACTGGCCATCCCTTTGAACAGATCGAATTCGCATCCGGTAAGGGCTAGTGACCATAACACACTCCAATGGACAAACAAACATAAAATATACCAGAAATACAACACATGAATTATATAATAATTGTAAACATTTTACCTTAATCAAAAAATATTTACAAATACATATTGACACAACAGTACAGGCTCAACATTGCGCTTTTCAAGTTGGATATAACCCTCACCCCTCGAATCACCCTGTAATTTCATCACAGCACTCGAAACCATGTGAGTCAATTGAATACAGTTGCAACATCTGCTCATTACAGGGACAAATATTACGTCAACTCTTGTTTAAAATCTTGTTCGCATATTTTTTTAAGAGTAGATCATGTGAAAATCCCCTTTTGTAAGCCTTATACTGGTCCTCATAAAGTTATTAGCAGGACAAATAAAATTGTCACGATTGAATTTAATGTCGCAACTCCCACTGTGTCTCTAGACCTGTCATTTAAGGTATACGAACGACTTTAAAACGCGATTTTCGACCAAAATATCGATTTTACATTTTTAAACAACTTGTATTTTAAGCTATTTCAAGCTTTCTAACTAACTTCCCAGTTTGATTCTATCTTTTTTAGAATTAAAGTTCTGTTAATTTAAACTTCTCTTGGAGACAAGTTTTTGAACCGGAAGTAAGATTTTCTTAACTGGAAATGATAGTTTCAATATATTTACCGTCAATATTTCCTCAATATTGATTGTAAAATTTATTCTAATATAAATAAGAAATAATAAATAATGCTTTTGTCATTTAATAAAGTTAAAATTGTTGGCATCACTTGATTTAATAAAGAATCTGGTTGCTAGTTTTTGTTTGAAAGTTTGTTTACGTTTGCTATTTTGCTATTGTGAGATAATTCAGATAACTCAATAATTCAGTAGTATTTTAATATATTTAGAACATTTTTAAAAGTAATATTTCTGCTTAAAAGTTGTTTTTAGCTTTTTCCTAGAACGAATTTTTTATGCTTTTATTTTAACGGGAAACACCATAATGCAAATAATTTTGATCCAAATGCTACAAAACTTGGTAAAAATATTTTTTATAATAGCTTACAGTAAATAGACATCGGAAATGATTCTAGTATAACTACTTTAATACTTTTTTTATTTTAGTTGCTAAAACTTAGAATTGCATGCAAATTTTGGGAGAATTTTGTGTCGACAAATTTTAAACAAACACAAAATATTAAATAATAAAGATACAAAATTACCAGAGATCTATTCCTGTAGAATGTTAGTACAAACTCAGAAATTAAAAAAATATATAAACTGATTTTATTTTGAGTTGTCATGTTTTGTAACAGTTTCAATTTTTTGCCCCATATTTATAAACTCATGTTTGTGAAAATTGCAACACCATGAAGGACTTACGCGAGTGAGCTGAAAGTTCCAAGAAACGCAAATTAGCGCATGATATGCAAATGATTAGAATTTCAAATCCGTAGCTCATGCGTATGCTGAGCAGCGCCCTCTGAACGGCGGATGGATCCGAATAAATAGACGACTGTAGCGAGGTGTGTATGGTTATCGGTGGTTATCTGCTAGGGGTAAACGTTAGCGCAATCGTTACTTATGCCTCTTCGACGAAAGAGAGCGAGATTTGAACAACTTACAGAGTTTGAACGGGGAGAATCATCGGCCTTCGTGAAGCTGGATTGTCTTATCGTGCAGTAGCCGCTCGTGTGCAGCGTAACAGCAGCACAGTGATGCGTCTTTGGAAGCAGTGGACGGACGAGTGTCGGACAACTCGGAAATCCGGGAGTGGACCCCGAAATGTGACGTCAGCTCTCGAGGATAGACACCTGGTCCGCACGGCGCTGACGGACCGTACAGCTTCCTTTAGACAATTGGCAGCACAGTGGTCAATAGCTACAGGTATTTCATTGTGTGCTTCATCAATTCGTAGACGTCTGCTGCAGCGTGGACTGCGAGCAAGGACTCCTTTATACAGGATCCCTCTCACGCTAGACCATCGCCGCCTGCGGCTACAATGGGCCGCTCAGCATAGAGACTGGCGTGCTGATTGGCAGCATGTCGTGTTTTCTGACGAATCCCGCTTTAATTTGTGGTACCATGATGGCCGCATTCGTGTCAAACACTATGCCGGTGACCGCCATCTTCCGGAGTGCATTATCAAACTCCACAGTGGACGAACACCCGGAGTTATTGTCTGAGGTGCCATAGCAAATCATGGACGATCTCAATTGCTAAGAATTGTGGGCAATCTGAACAGCAACCGGTACATCAGTGAAGTTCTACAGCCCCAAGCTGTTCCCTTCCTTCAAAGCTTGCCAGGCGCTGTATTTCAACAGGACAATGCCCGCCCTAATATCTCTAGGACTGTTCAATCCTTCTTTGCAACGCGGCAGGTACAGCTTCTTCCTTGGCCTGCGTATTCCCCGGATATGTCGCCGATTGAACATGTGTGGGATTTCTTTGGTCGGCTCGTGATACTCGTCCTGTTGCTTCTGCAGACGAACTTTGGGTGCGCATGCAAACAATATGGAATGCTCCTCCTTAGGCAGACATTCAAAATTTGTTTGACTCCATGCCACGTCGTGTAGCAGCACTTATTGCGGCACGTGGTGGCTACACAAAAATACTAATTCCGATCTCTTGTTATTGTTTGTTTGCTTTGAACATTTAATCATTTATTTGTACCACTACCACTCAACTGTGTATTAAATTTCATTCAATTATGACGATTCCTTCATGGTGTTGCAATTTTCACAAACATGAGTATATATATATAATTTTTTTTTTGATGGGCTAACATGATATTATTCTAATATAAAAGTTTGATTTTCTCAAAGAAGAGTGTCGTGTCAAAACGGGCAATACCTATTTGTAAATATTTTTTTATTAAGGTAAAATTTTCTATAAATATTATATAATTCATGTATTATATTTATGTTGTATTTTAAGTGTGTCACTAGTTTGATGGTTTGACGGTGTTTGATGGTCACTAGCCCTTAACGGAAGGGGATCCGATATACACAACTGGAGGACCAGTTTCCGGAGGAAGCAGGTCCTTTGCAGACGGAGAAGTGATATCCCTGTTATCTGTGCTCGCGTAATTTATTGATGGGGCGTCTCTTCGAAGGGAAACAGGGTACTTTGGAGGCGGATAGCATGATAAGGAGATGCTTT
This sequence comes from Caerostris extrusa, assembly GCA_021605095.1. Classification (NCBI taxonomy): domain Eukaryota; kingdom Metazoa; phylum Arthropoda; class Arachnida; order Araneae; family Araneidae; genus Caerostris; species Caerostris extrusa. Next base: position 24,090 of record BPLR01013153.1, read on the forward strand.
GAGAAAAAAATTAGACAAAAAAGAAAGGACATAAATACAGAGGTTTGGGGCGTATGTGGCGGAGATTGAAAGATGAATCGAGAGAGAGAGAGAATGGAAAGGAGTAATGATTGAAAGAGAGAAGACGGCAGACCAAGGAAAGAGAGTGAGATACACCATCCCCTTAATAAAGTGCTGGAGGGCCTAGAAGAGGAAAGATGCCCAGTCGCTGACCCCAAACATGGCTCAGAGTGTAAAAGACCAAGTCAAGAGGACACTCGAAGAAGAGTCCGATTTACGGTTGGCTCCTGCTGCCACATCCTTAAGGCTCCTTCCCACCGAGGCGACAGGCGACGACGCGACATGCGGCCGGCAAGAAAATTTTTCGACCCCTTCACAGCGAAACGTCAGAAATAGCATTACGCCCTGTGAAGTCCCGCTTCGAGTTGAAAGTTGGTTAACTCGAAGCGGTGAATTTCAAACCGCTTTCAGGCGAACATGGTGAGGCTACTGATTGGTCAAATCTTGTCGCTTAAATCTTCTCGCCTCGGTGGGCACAAGCCTTTAGACAATGCTGAACTTCATTCGTTATGATGCCTATGTTTCTGATGCTGCCCGCAGAACTCAGCTTCAATACACGTGAGTGACTGTTTTTCAATATTTAACTTTAATTTTGGAAAAAGTTCCACTTTGGGAACCACTTAGTTCCACTTATCAGGGAATAGGTTTGGACTGGTGAGCCATGCAACTGCATCAATTATGAGATGTTGGGACTCATATTTTTTTATTAATTATGATCGCAGTATATTGAATATATAATACATTGGCTAATGATTATTGAAATCATTTGTACTAATATAATTTGTATGACTTATTTTTAATGTCATACAAACGTGTTGTAACGTATTTTTAAGTATTTAATTTGTAAATATTAATAAACACATTTTATTTATATTTGAAATTGTTTCAGATTTATTTCATGTGTATTTGTTTCCTTATCCATCCTGTATAATTCTCTGAAGGCATTCGAACCTGTAGATTAATATGTGGTATGGGTTATAGCGGAGTTTAAGTGTTTTATTAAATTTGTTACCGCGGAATTCTTAGTGATTAATGTATGTGTTGGGAAAACGATTTAGTGTGATCTTTCTGAGATCCGGATTTTTTTTTTTTTTTTTTTTTTCATTTATAAGGATTTAAAGTTCAGTAACTACACCACAAGAGAAAAATGTAAATGATAAAAATTAGAATTAAAATTGTTTTTAATCCCTAGATTATTCTCCATGCGTACAACAACAAAAAAAAATTCTCTACAAAATGTATCATAATAAACATCATTTTATCTCATACCTTCAATAAAAAGATTGCAGCAATTAGGTGACAGGCTGAAAAAAAAAAAAAAAGGTTCAAGATTTGAAAAACCAACATTTTAGCCATAACTTAATCATAACAGGTGTTATTGGATGGACAGTTATTCTTAATTTTCACATGTAAAGCAAATGTGAATCGATTCTCTATCAGAAATCAAATAAAAATAAAAATATCTTTTTCTATGCAATGAATGAAAAGTAAAAAGTTTTAGGTAATTATAGCAAGGATAACAAAAGACGAATAATTCTGGAAAATGGACAAGTGAATGAAATTTGGAATATTACATTTTTTCTTCCACATCAAGGCGGTGTTTATTAATGGTCCAATGGAAAACTGAAAACCATTGAGCAAAATGCGAAAAAAAAAAAAAATTACATTAATTATTTGAAAACTTATATATAAGTAGAAAGTTACTCGGTATTTATTTATAGTTCATCTTTTCATTAGCCCAACAGCCCTTTCAATGCCATCTGCCTACTGGCAGATTTTGAGACTTTTTAGATGTTTTCTTTTACGAGGTATTGTTGTTAGCCCAACGCTCCACAAACATATTTGACAGGGACCTACGATTTAAAGTCGATTCCGAACCACTATAAACGTTCAGCAATTATTTAGTAATGTTGATTACTAAATAATCCCCACTGGCGTGCAAAACTTAAGCAACAAATGCATTTTTTAATATATAAAACCATGAAATTGTTGAAAAGGGCTTTTGCGACTAGTATAGAGAAAATGCAGTTCACGGTAAAATATAGTTCGCAGTAAAGTACCGTAAAAAGATGATAAGTATGTAAATATCATAACTGTGACATCAGAGGTGACGTCACTGCACGCAACTGCATTGATTGCGCGTGTTCAGTGACAAGGCAACTTAAAAGAAAGAGGAATGACGCATTTCCAGACATCCCTTGCAAGTAAAAGTGAAATCGTACGTTCATAATGACTACAAGAAACTGACAGGTTGCCTTTACACGAGGTAGATCTGCAAATTCGAAGAGGGACGTCAATTGACGAGTGTTTCACAAGAGTTTGGAACCGACAAAAATGCAATTCCAGGAGCTTAGAAAGCCTTCCGAATTACAGATACAGCAATAAGAAACGTTGGCGGCTGTCGTCTGAGGAAACAAACGGCAAGTGATGACCAGTATATAGTTCTGCAGGCAAATTGAGACTCGAACCATACGGACAGCATCGCTCAGCAGCTGCATGATTCAACCGGACGACAGGTATCACTGTTAACTGTGACCAGATGTCTGCATAAGAGTGGCCTATTAGGCTGTCGTCCTGAACGCTGCATACCATTAACATCTGACTGTATATCTCATCAATGGAGTCACGTTCTGTTTACTGAGACTCGTTTCAGTCTGAGCAACGATTCTCAGCGCCAGTTGATGTGAAGGGAGGTAGGAACACGGTTTCATCTCACTAACATCAGGGAAAATGAAGTTGGAGGGATACTGGAGTGTTTGTGTGGGGAGGCATTAGGTTGAATGTATGAACGGAGTTCCATATTTTCGACAGCGGCTCACTTACCGGAGATCGTTACTTACCTTTTATTATCCTCTCACACGTATGTCTGTTCCGTGGTGCCATTGGTCCAGTCTTTATTTTTGTGGACGGCAAGGTAATGCACATTCCCACAGGACCTTTTCTGTTGAAGAACTTCTAGAAAGTGAGGATAGATGTAGAATGGATTGGCCAGCGTATTCTTTTGATTTAAATCACATCGAACATGTGTGACATGCCTCAGAGAGACACCTGGCAACAAGATCTTATCCTCCTGATAACACCAGACAGCTGAAACAGATTCTCTTTGAAGTATTGGTAACTCTTACCTCAATTCTACTGGATAATTTGGTATTAAGTATGAACAGACGATGTCACGCAACCATTGTAGTTAGGAAAGGTCATATCTCTTACTAAGGGATTTTTGGTTTGTTGTTATTCCTCATGACCAGACAATGTTTTTTAATAACGCCATTCTGTCAATAAAGCCTTTTTCTGTTTTGTTCCAAAATGAATGCATACAATTCATTTTTTGGCCACAGAACTTTCTTCATCCTCTAAGTATTGTATTGTACCTCTGTAGTATGAATTTCATGTCTCTTTCTTGATATTTTGCGGAATTGTGGCAAAATAAGAAAAGTTGCTTAAGTTTTGCATACTAGTGTATTATTAAACATGTGGATGATATTGAACAGAGATATAGTCATTAATTTGTGTAACTTCCATAAATTGTAATCACTTGGGCTATGCATCTCAGTAATCAAAAAAAAAGCTAGATATTTAAGATGTATCATTGCTTACAAAGATTGTCGAGGTTTATTTGGCGCAATGGAGGATGATCTGTAGAGTGCAATAATTGCATGCTGATCGACCAAACGTGTTCAGTCAGTGACGAATCTAGTGAATGAACGAGATGTAGTTAAAACTAATGGGCAGTAAAAAATTATTAAGCTATTTGCCTATGTAGGCAGACTAAATACCATTGAAATTTCAGGCACTTAAGGTGAAGAGTTAAAAGTAGTCACACCTTGAAAAAAAAAAGAATCTTCCACTGTTGCAGAGGAGTCGAAAAGCGCGTGCTGAGACATGTAATGAAAAAAGTTAATTATTTAGCATTTTACATTACATGTAATTTATGGCAACATAAGTTGTTTATCCCTTTGATCAGTGGCAGAGGAGTTTGTTGCAAAGCGTTCACATCCGTTTAGTCGTTTCATTTGCATTCACCGATTCTGTATACGACAAACTGTAGCTCGATTTCGCCCAAATACCAATTTTTCAAAAGTATGAGTCACAATTCTTTTGTGAAGCTAAAATTTGGGTAGTTAGTTTTTCGACCGTTCATTATTAAATTTTCTATATCAAAGACAAACAATTAAAAATTTCATTATTTAATCAGTTTTAAACTTAGTATGTTATCATTAAACATGTCGATATATTATTTTCATTATTTAACTACTTCAAACTTTTTTGTTATTATTATATTATTTATTTTCATTGGTGAAACAGCTCCATAATGGGGCAAGGCCGTCTGCCTACTGGCAAATTGGGGGCAGGAGATGTTTTTCTTTTAATTGGTAGGGCTATCAGTCCTACGCCCAACCTCTACAGACCGGGTTATATAGGAACGCTCTGTATTATTAGACCGGGATCCAAGATTTAAAGTGGATTCCTAACCACTACAAACATTCATGGCACCGTCGTTACTCAAATCCGAAATCTGTGGCACTGAGCGCTAGTCACTCTCCCATCAGACTCCATTTTCCCGATTTAATCTGCTTTAAAGTAACATTGCTAGCGACATATTCTGAATTGCTAATGATCTAAGCCGGTAATGATCACAACAGTTGAATGTTTCCTTTTTATATAGTATTTTTCTGCTTATATTTGGAATATTTAGACTTTGATAAATGAGAAAAACTGCTGCAAAAATTTGAATCATCCATTGAAGGACTAGTCATAATCAGAAAGCCAATAAATTTTTCTATAAATATATCTCAGCATGTGTTCATAGTAAGACGGGTCCCGATGGCCGAGTGACTAACGCTCTGCCCCTCAGTACCACAGGTGTCAGGTTCGAGTCCCAGCAATGCCATGAATGTTTGTAGTGGTTCGGAATCCACTTTAAATCATAGGTCCCGGTCTAATATGATCGTAGAGCGTTGTGTGGGTGGAGTTACTTACGTCCGTACTTACTAGTTACTTACGTAGAATTACTGAAAAAATTGACGAGCAGTGCTTTGAAACCACCGTGAAGTATCGCAGGGCAATGTGTTTCCTTAGTATTTTTGTGTATGATGAAATAGTGAATAAATACACTTAGAAAGGTTTAGTAATATGATTAATCACACAGAAAACGCAATTTTGGTAACAACCGAATTTGCTATAGCAATGGCGAATGGAATGAATATTAAATGACTGGTAATAAAATATTTTAATGAATTACGAGTCTGGAATGAAGAGCTAATTTATGTTTTAAAAATATTTGTTTCTAAAATCGCCATAATGTAGTGCTTAGGTAGCATCCTCTATTTCTTTATTTCTGACCTTATAATCTTGAACCAGAATTTTTTTTAATTATGGCATTATGGGTGTTTGCTTAATTGATCTGACTTTGTGTGTAATAAATGTTTGTTTTTAGCCTTATATTACTGACATTATTTTGAATGTTTCGGTTTTTAGTTAAATTTTTTATTAAGTCTCCACTTTGTTAATAAACATTGAAGAGTGTGATAATAAGTCAAAGTCATTTAGAAGTGGATTTTTATCAGCAATCCGTTTCATGACTCGGGACAGTTTGTTTAATAGAGATGAAATTGACTGTTAAGGACTACAATCACTTATTGAAAACACAATAATTTGAAGTCAACTGTTTAGAGTAGTAGATCTGAAGAACCTCGTGGGTGTTTGTGAAATTTCTGCAAACCATACATTTACTATATGGTGCTAATTCCTTCAAAAGTTTCTCCTGGTAAATAATACTTGCTGTCCTCCCACCTTTCGTGATATGTGAAGTTATCAATAATCCATAAAGAAGCTAAAATGCGGCAGCAAACAAAGTGAATCTAGTAATTACTTTTAAAAAACACAAATAAAAATGCAATAGATCGTGGAAACAGGAAAGAATAAAATCAATATCTTTTACAGTTAAAGTTTTATATCTTCTTAAATCAATTTATAGTGACTAATATTAATCAATTAATTAAATTTTTTAATTTATAATTTACTAGCTTGAAATAATGCTTTGGGTTGTTAAAAGAAAACTCTTATTGTAGATCAGCACGGACATCCTTGGCCGCGTAGCGGCCTCCAACTCCTTCATTGTTAGATATTGAAACATAGCGCTGGGCTCATGCCCTTTGAGTTAATAAGAAATAAGAGATAATTAAATGCTTTTTTTTAATATTTATTTATTTAATTAAATCATAAAGTGAAAAATAACAAAAATTTCGAAATAACTGTAATATTCTATGATTGTGGCGGCATTTTGTGTCATAAAAAATTTTTCGATTGATCATGATCAATTAAGGCAATATATTCTTTGATGTTAATATATATGTTGAAGTTTGCTGAATTATTAATTTGTTTAATTAAATAATGCTATTTAAATATTTTTTTGATCATCAAGGATATTTTTTAAAATATATATTAATCACATTTTGCTTAACTTTTAACCGTAAATAGAAAACTTTGCTCTTTGTGATTCAACATTCAAGCACATCAAGTTAGCCTCTGCGTGAATAGCACGTTCCTGACAGAACTGGTGATATCTGGAACATTGTACCTGTGGCGTAATTTCATAATGGCGGATTCTTTGGATGATTTTTTCGCAAAAAAGGACACAAGGAAGAAGAAATCTAAAACCAAATATACAACATCAGATACTATTGCAAAGAAGTTAGAAGAAGGAGGGAAAAAGCCTGACATACTTTTAAAGAAGGACACAAAAGAAAAAATTCCTAATAGTTCTAATAATCAATCCATTATTATACCATCTATAACTAGCGAGCAAGTAAGTTGATACATATTTATATATTTTATTCAATATTTGGAGCTTAAATTAACTGTCCTTGTTTCAATTTGTCATTTAACAGCTGCGCCACGTTTTTCAGTAGATTGACAAGGACAGTTTTCCTTGTGTTATGAATAGTAGTTACTCCTATTAAATTCTAACAATTTTTAATGTGTTCACAATATTATATTAATTGTATGATTTTGCAGCGACTAAATCGACTTTTTGTGGCCGAAATAACAGATTTAAGTATGTGAAAATATCTAGTAAACGTAATGATCAGTTGGAGTTGCTTTTTATTTCTCAATATCGGAGAACCAGTTTATTGTGATTATTTTAAAATCTGTATTTTTAATTAATTTATTTAATTAAATTTTTTCCTGACAATTTTTTTAAAATTTAAAAATATTTATCCTACCCTGAGTACTTATATTCATTATTTATTATACATCCGGAAGTTTTAAAATTAATATTTGCGAGTAATTTAAATTCAAAATATTATTTTAGTTAAGATTATAGTTCTAATTTATGTGCTTGAATTGTTCTAATTTATGCCTTTTTTTTTCCCTTCTAATTTATGTGTTACTTGATGTTGTCCTATATTTGAATTAAATATATTACTTATTGTAAAATATTAAAGTATTTAAACCTGTTACTAAATATTATAATTTAAAGTAGTGTTCTTTTTAGAGATTTACATTTTGTACTGTAATTTTTATACTATGTCAGGTTTATTTTTATAATTAATATTATGTATGATAATGTCTGTTTTTTTTAAATTTATTTTGACAGTTTTGCAATGTATTATTGAAATGAAAATATTATAGAACTACATTATGATTCATTGTAAATCTTATATCCTCAATAATGCATAAGTTATTTATTTTAAAATCAAATGTGAGGATTATTTTCTCATTCTTAACTTAAAAATAATAATGCTTAAATTTTTACAACATTGAGAAATTGCTTGTTTATTAGAATAAATTTTAGTCAAATATGCTTTAGATAATTGTATGGTAAGAAAAATTATTAAATATAGCAGCATTGTAATATACTGGGTGTTTAAAAAATATCCCAGTTGTATCTCCTCAATCTAACAATTAAGCACAATGTACAAATTGAGTAAATAAGTTAATTCTTTATTTGGCAAGAAATTCTGTTTGAGGATACTTAAATAACAAATTGCTGCAAAGATGGATTGGTCGCAGAATAGATGCTGACCTTGCTCTTAAGCAATTGCCCCTCAAGAAGCCCTGTTTTACTTCTGTGGTTTTTTTTATACATTCTATTTTGGATTTTTACAAATTTTTAGATTTCATTTTAGATATATCCACTAATAGCGAACATTGATGAACTGAAATGCAAATTGCAACCATCCAAAATATATTGCTGCACATACTGAAAAGTGTGGAAACAGCTCTATCGACTGCATATTACTGTTATTTCTGGTGGTGGTCACATTGAACATTTTATTTTTAATTTGATTTGTCCGAAGAGGTTGCAAGTTCTTTAGTTTGGTAATTGTAGTCGGGTGTTCTTTTTTTAAACATCCTGTACTTGCGATAAAATTCTGAAGTATCAAAGTTCCTGTTTTTTATTATTATTACTGTCAATTTTGCAGTTTCTCTTTTGAACTTGATAACCTTCTCCATAAAAATAAATAGTTGAGCAATAATAGTAAATTCTTTAAAAATTTGAGTTTTATTCTGAAATACAACAATTGTTTTACTATAATCTTATTAAATATTAGAATTTAGAAGTCATTACTTGTAAATCATAAGTTATAGAAATGTATATTTAAAATAAATCATCTTAAAGTTACAATTACTGCCAATTCCTTATTTTCTTAAACTTAATTTAATTCTTTCAATTTAAATAAAGCCAATATTCATGCTTTTGTTTATTCATAATAAACCTTTTTAGTTCTTTAAATTCATACTTATCACGATTAGTTCATTTATCGTATTAAGATTTCTCCCATTAATTATTCATTAGAGAAAACAAGCATGATTCAGAATTTTTATTGTATTAAAAGTAAATGGACCCCATAAATTAATTGTTTCACTTTCTACATTGAAGTGATTGTTTCACTTTCTACATTGATTGTAAACCTCACAGTCTATAAAGATTACATTGCAATCCAGAAAACAAATATTGTTATTATGTTAATTTTTTATAATCTAAGTTTTTAATTCATATTTTATATAAATAAATCTCTATTAGAAAATTATTTGTGTACTTTTTATGTACTAGTCCATATTTCCATTTATATAACATAACTTGTGATATTATATGAAGTTTACATGAAATTTGTTTGTTGATTTAAAATATGAAAGAAAAGTTTAAAATAAAAGATGCCTTTATGAATGTGATTGATTCTTTGAAACTTGCCTGCCTTATCTATTATTTTCTTGATAAACTTGAAATATTTCTGACTTTCATAAAATAAATATTTCCTTATCATGGTTCTTGTTATTCAAGCAGTTCCAAGATGTTTAGCAGTTTTCATTTAACAAGTTGATTGTAATTAACTGGTTAGGACAGTTGACGATTGGAGATGCATGTTGTTTATTTATAGAGAGATATATGTTGATTTATTTTTTATCTATTTAAAGATGAATACAATAACTTGATTATAGACATTTTATATTACACAACTTTATATGGCCAAAAATTGTTAAATATATAATTAATATAAAATATCATTTTACCATTAGAAATGTTCAAAGTTTTCTTAACATAACAATACAGAATAATTAATCTGTATATAAAGCAAGAAATGTGTTTCTTATGTAACTATAGAACTAGAAATCCAATTGTTTTATTTTGTGTTTGGGTAAAAATTACCAAAGGATTATTCTTTGTCTCAATTAAATAAACATAGGTTTTTGATAAAATTATACTTTTATATTAAAGAAACAGTTTGTTTTCATCAGCATTTACTTAAAATTCATGAAATAAGTATAAATTAGTCATTAATTTGTGCAGTTATAATAAAAATAAAAATATTGAAGTCTTATTTTCCTTGGAATTCATATTTTTTGACTTAATTGAAAATGAAATTTTTTTTGTTCAATTAACCAAAACTATTTTTCATGTTAATAAAATTACAAGATTTTTGAACTACAAAGATGTAGACATCAAATTATTTATATATATTGGAATACAATAAACTAATTTTTATTTTCTTGTTAAAATGACAACTTTTGTTTATTGTATTTTTTATGTATTCTCTTTATATTTTTAGTTTTTCAAACCGTTTTATCAAATGTTATTTATAATATAACTTAATTTTTTGTCGTAAATTATTTTTATTTATAATAATGGTCTTTTATATTCATATACAATTATCTAATTTATTCAATTGGTGTTCTATGATATTTTTTTTTAAAATTATTTTCAAATGTCATTTCTGATGAAATTTTATATGGATGTTTTATTTAGGTTTGGTTTAGTCATATCTCTAATTGTTATTATTTATTATTTTTTTTACATTTCATTTATGGTGTTGTATAATAATGATATACAACATTTGCTTTCTTTTCAATTACCTTTGTCATTAATGATAGTTTTGACTTTGTTGCAGTCCGACTGCTGTAAATGCTCAAAAAAATTTATTTAAAAGTAGTTGAGATTTTTATATTTATTAATATAAAATAACTAGTACAAGTAGAAAAACTAGCACATAGGAAAGCAAATCTAGCAAATAAAATAACTAGTACATAGGAAAGCAAATCATTCAATAATTACTTTAATTTATATATATTATATGAAGTTAGGTTTATAGAAAAATAATTTTTTTTCCTTAGATATTTATTTTGTGTTCTTTCAATTTTTTGGCTTCTTACAGTACTTAATATTTTAATTTTGTTGCTATATTAAAACAACATTCTCTTTTTATATTAAAAGATCAAAGCTAGTCAGTGAATGATTATTATGACTATTCTCAAAGAATTTGACTATTCTTGAAGAAATTTTTAATTTAATGTTATAATGAGTATACTTCTCTTTTCTGGAATTTTTTTTTTAGAATTCTTGGTATTCCTTTAGTTATTAAATTTATTAAAACAATAAAATATAATTTGCTGCTAATGTTATTATATTGCCTGTGTGCATACCTTTATTATAATATGTTGTAATTTCATATCAGTTTTGTGAAACCATTTCATTGAAAAATTTTATATTTTAATCAATTTATGAAGGACTAAATAAATTACTGTGATTTTGTTTTGCTTAAAGATGATAAAACATTGTATAATGGCTAATCAAAGCAAACTTGGGTTGTTTAAGATATTTTTGTTTGATTTAGATTAATCAAATATTTTAATCGATGTCTTTATAATTTTAGATTTTGTGTTGTATTCTATGACCTTATTAAAATTATCCTATTTCCTCCCTCCTCTCTATTTATGTATACATACAGATACTTAGAATAACATACATATGCATTTCATAAATATATTTCGTTTATTAGTACTTACTGTGATCTGGTTAAAGGCTATTTATTAGTCTATATTTATTACTGTTCACATAGGTAAAATTTAAGAATTATATAAGTTATTCTCATTCAACTTTTATATAAAGTAAAAAAATAATAATAAATTATTTTAATTCAAAATCAGGGACCTGCTCATAGTTTTTGGTAAATTTTGTAAAGAACTAATTCTTGTAATATGGCTCTAACTAAAATGTAACCTTATAGTCATCATGGGTTTTTTAAAAGAAAATTGCCAGCAAATCAACATAAGGTTACAAAAAAATAGTTAAGAATTTTTGTCCTTTTTGCTTCATAAAATATTGAAATGCTTTATTTTAAATGTTTGCAGGAAGATGATGAATGGAAGAATGTTGAAGAAAGAGAAGCAGATTATTCAGGGCTCAGAATACAGGCTTTATCCATTAGGTATGAATTGAATTAATACTGAAATAACTAAATTCTTTTTTACTTCAAATTTATGATAGATATATGCCATTATTTGTGGACAATGAAACTAAACTCAATTAACAAGAAATGCTGCAAATTATCAATTAAACATTGATAATGTATGCATAACTGATATATGTTTAGCTAAAAAGAAAAAAAAAAAAATGCACAAGAGGAATGGAAGGGGGGGGTTCTGCAAATAATGCTCTTATTAGTTGACATTTTTTATTTAACTGTGTTGTATTGATTTATGTGACAGGCTTGACTTTATTCTTCAATGGTTTGTAAAAATAGTAATATAAAAATAAGAGTTAATAGTTGTCATAACTTTCTTTTGAAATATATATTTTTTTTTACTTAAACAAATTATTTCAAGGTTTTCCTTTAATTAAAAAATATTTAATTAAAATTTATTTTTACTTATAGCATATCGAAATACTTTTAAAAAATAATTCTTTGATATATAAATTTTTAATATTTTATGCACTTTAAGTTTATTCATAAGTTAAGCAGCTACATACTAGTTGATGCTAGTTAGATAAAACTAATTGATAACTATTTTTTGTTTAAATCTGTTTGAATTAAAGTTCAACACAAATTCTTTGAAATTTTGTTAATTGAAAATTACAATTTTTTATATATTTTCTTATGTCGGGCAGAGGTTATATTGGCCATGAGCTCTCTCTGGCAGTCCAATAAAAAATCAACCGTTTATAAAAGTTATCTGAAGAACAGTTCATAAAAGAGTGCAGGGCAGCTTGTCAAATATGCAAAATCCATAAAAACATCTGAAGAGCACAGTAGATACTCAAAAATATTGGCCACAGAATATGACAAAGATGTCCTTGTAAAAAGTCATGTCCAGTCAAAAGTCTGAAATATGTAAACTGAGCAAAGAAGTTCCATGGGAAGGAGGAGTAGTAATGAACTCCAGACCTTATCCATCACAACTTCAACAACAGTCATTTCGGAGAGGCATTTGTTATCTATTTTTTATTACACTACAGATTTGTTGGTAAGACAGAGTAAAAATGTGGCTGTTGCAAATTGCATCCATTTTTTTGAAGGATGTCAGCTTTTTCATTTCTTGGAATGTTGCAGTGGCTAGGAATACTCTGAAGAACAATTTTCTAGCCAGTAGAAATTGTTTGATTTAAAAAGCATCTTAACTTCTTCCACTAGGTAGGAATCACATATGTAAAGCACCAGCCAAAATAGTAGACTGGGAATCTAAAAAAGGCAACTTTCTTAAGTGGTGTAGACAAATTTAAGAGATTTAAAACAGCTCATTTTATGGCCTCAATCTTAGCATTGAAATTTGTGACATTTAAGCCCACAGGATAAAAATCCCCCGTAGTATAGACCAGCTCCAGTAGCAGTTCCCATTGCAGAACCATCTGTATAAATATGAAGCCATTCATTTGCATAATTTACAGTGATTATAATAAATAAATGAATATTTATATATATATATTTTAAATATTGATACATCTTTAAGTGCAGTGATCAGTTATTGTAATTTTGAGTAAATATACCTAAAACAAATATTATGATCATGCTTCATTAACATTAAAAAATATATTGTTTTATAACAGGTTGTAATATCATAAGTGATACTACCCATTACAGAATTATCATTGTTACCAAACATAAAATCCTAAACATCATTAAAACGTTGAAGTTTTATTTATTTTTTCAAATTATAAAAAAAAGGACAAAAATTGTTGATGATTTTATTTTATTTAAATATATATATATCACTCTTTTAATTAGGAAAATTCTGAAAAAGTTAGTAATATTTAAAAGTTTTTGTTTATTTGTCATAGTGGGTATTGCATATTATGCTCCTTTATTTAACTTTTTGCCTAACAGCATGGTTAAAAGTAGTACATCTTAATTGTCTTTTCTTTTTAGCCACATAGAAGGTAAAAACTTGAATTTTAGACATGCTTGGTTTATGATAAAAGTCAACAATTTTTCACTTTTCTGATTTAATGTAAGGAATAGAAGTTTGAACTAAGTAAATTCTTAACTTTATATAAATTCATCTTAATGCAACTATTTAAATGTTACTTTTCTATAAACAATTAGTTAATTATTCAGTGGGAAAAAAAGTGCATCTTTAAATCATTTAAAAATACAATATCATAATCTAAATATAAAAATGCAATTGGAGCTTAGTAAATCTTTCAATATTATTTATTATCAATAAAAGAGGAAATTTTTGTGATAAAGTTTATAATGTTGTACCATTTAAATTTAGTGAAAAAAAGAAAAGGAAGAAGAGCAATTGAAAGAACAGATGCTTTCCGAACAAAATGGTGAATTACAACGTCAATCAGATGGCCAGAGTGGTCCATGGAAAGTAGTGCAAACTCCTGTCATTGAAGAAGAAAAAGAACGTGAGTATCATGATTTTTCAAATGTCAAGAATTCTTAGAAAATAAATGCATATATTTAAATTTTTATTTGAAAAGTTTAAGTTTCTCTTAAAATTTTTGGGTTAATTTTTAAATATAGAATGTACTAATAATACATTTTCAGTTTTAAATCTGCCATGTCAAAACATAAAAATTTATTAATTACTTAACATTTATTATCATAAGTAGAGTGATGTTTTTCATATTCACAAAGACCTTCTTAGAATTGGTAAGACCAACGTTATGTACATGGCATTATAAAATTTGAATGTTGTAAGTAATAGCTAATATTTCATATTAAATATTTTGCTTAAGTTCTTTTTCCTTCACTTTTATGGGGTTGTTATAAAAGAAATAACAGTATGCATTACTCAAGGAAAAGTTAGGAGATATATGTGGTAAAAATACCAAGGAAAAGTTAAGGAACGACTTCTATATTTGATTCTTTTTCTTTTTTTTTTTTAAACTCTGCATTTACACTAGTATAAATTTGGATATATGATGTGTAGTGAGCAAGAATGTAAAACATAAAGACAGCAGCAGTGAATTTTTTGTTAGTTTCCCAGTGCGAAACATAGTGATCTGTCATTCTGTGTGTGCACTGTCCTTTTCGTGACTATCTCGCCTCACTTTACTGCACCCATTCTGTTGAGTGCCATCACAACAGCAAGTACACTGCCTTTTACTATCCAAAGTCAATTCTTTTCTGAGCACCACCCTGCCTCTCCACCTTCAGTAGATAAAATAACTATTAACTGATAAAAAATGCTGCCATAAAAAACTATCAGTAAAAATACAGCGTTTTAGAGATAATCTTGGAAGTATGATTTGGTGCTATGTTTGGCAATATTCCTATTTTGAAATTTAAATAAGAGCGTAAATGGAAAGGTGATATTTTTTTAGTTCAAATGTGTTTTAAAAAGTAGTCTTACAAAGGGATGATATTGATAAATTGATTTCACTATTGAAAACTATAAAATATATAATATGATGAAAAATATTTCATATTTTTTTTATAACAAATATTGAAAATTATTCCGTTTTTTTTCTTATCAAAATATTTTCACATATATTACCATGTTTTTATGAGTTTGATATTACCAGCAAACATCATAGAAATTGTGGAGATGTTACTACGAAATTAATTTATTGATACAGATATTCAGAAAAAGCATATTTTATTGAAAGTTTCAATGACATATACTTACTTAAAAGTACTTTAAAATATGTGTGCATGTAAAAGGAAATAGCAATATATTGTTTCTGAGAATATGATTGTTGAAAGTTTACTTATAAATGTGAAAGACGTATAAAATTGATGTCATATAAATGTGCTTTTATTGTATTTTAATTTTAGAATGCAAATCATTCATTTTTATCACTACTTCCTGTATATATGTAGTATAGTTTTTTTTTTCTCCTTTATGTTTGTTAATGAAGTGTCATTTGCATTACATTGAAAGGAAAGAATTTTTATTATTTGTCATTAAATTTCTAATATCAAATTCTTTTATTATAGATTTGGATATATCTATTTTATTCATATTTTATAAAAGGACTTAGTTTTTAATATATGATCAAAAATTTTTTTTTTTTTTTGAAATTGAAACATTATGTTAATAAAAGATCATAAAATTATCTATTTAGAGAAAAGGAAAGAAAAAATCCTAAAATGAAATTTTAAGATGAGGTAATTTATTAAAAATTAATTTTTACTTTTAATGATACAGGCTTTAATTAATCCTTATTTCAAACTGACACCATTTAGTTTTTTTTTTACTCATTTAAATTTAATTCATGAAAGATGAAGCACTGAATTTTTATTGTTAAAGTTTACCTTTACTAAGATACTTAAAATTTTGTATGAATAAATTGGTAATAATGTTAAGAATACTAGTTTTATTAATAAATGAGACAAGAAATTTGATAAACACCTTCATATTCAAATTCTGAAACAAATTATTTGATTTTCCCAACTATCAATTTATGAAATTCAGTTTATATATTTAATATTTTTAAGAATCAGTAATTGTATCAGTGAATTTATTCTTGAAACTTGATTATTATTTACAAATTTTTCTTGAACCTTTTACTCTTTTTTAGCTTTGTCTCATTTGTTTGATAATTTTATGAATCAAATAAATTCAAATTTTAAATGTCTTATTGTTAAAATGTTTTTTATGCTTTTTACTTGTTTTTTTAAGTATGACTTTTCATATTTAGATTCGTGAAGCAAATTAATATAAATTTTATTTGTAATGTATAATTTTTGAAAAGCATTATATATTTCCTGTTGTCAAAGGCTTTTTCTTCATTAGATTATTTATCTATTCAACCTTTCAGCAATTAGTTATCTTTGAAATCTGCAATTACACAACAATCATTCACTCTGCAATTAGTTACAACAATCATTGATAATTAATTTTTTATCTTTTAAACTCTCTTAAAACATAATTATGTAGTAATGCATCGATAAAAAGTAAAGCATGTATTGCTTAGTGAAAAAAAAAAATTTATATCCACTGAATTTTAATGCAATAAGAAATTTGACAATAAAAAGATAATTCCTTCAATTTCTAGAGTTGAAAAATTTCCTTAATGGATGTTTAATAAAAGTTTTATAAATAACAGAAATAAAGTTTACAAATAGTGTTTTAAATCAAGGCTTTCGAAGAAATAAAAATTAATTTAAAAATATTCATATAACTCAATGATTTGATGACATTTTTAGAAAAAATGTTTAAAAAACTAAATTACTAGAAATTTAATTAAACTTTTTGATGGTTTTATAAGATTTAAGGCACATTGTATGGGTGAACGGTAAAATTTTTCATAGGATTTATAAATTAAAATTTTTGAATAAGAAAATGAAATTATAAAATAAATTCAATTAAGTAGATATAAAAAATTTGTTCCCAGGTGCTTGTTTTTAGTTTTTTTTTTAAAGTTGGTATAAAACATTATAGTTTTAGTTATTTTATTCTTTTAATTCGACACTCCAGCATACATTCTGGGATTTTGGTCCTTTTTAAAACAATTAATGTTAAAAATTATATGAATTTTCTCAATAAATTAAATTTAGTTAAATATTTTGTAAATAAAGATTATTCAATGAATATTTTAATAGAACCTCCTCCAGAGCCAGTGAAAGAGGAACCAGCTCCTAAACCTGCAGGTACATACAGGCCTCCTGCAATGAGGAATGCATCTGCTGCTACACCAGTCAGCAGTTCTAGTAGAAGATCCAAGCATGCTCCATTAATTTCGAGCGAAGTACACTTTCCATCATTGTCCTCTGCTGTAGACAACAACTTTAAACTCAGGTAATTTCTCTTTGCTGTAATATATAAAAATATATAAAGGTTAAATGAATAGTTTATTTAGTCACTAAAATAATATATTTAAGTCAAAAAGTGGGAAATTTTTTTTTATTGTAATACGAGTATTATAACATTTAGTAAGTAAAAATGTGAGTACAAATGAGTGTTTTAAATAGAATGAAACTGAAGAGAATCTGGTGTTACCAGGGGTGTAACTCGGGATGTCCTTGTCAATACTTGCAAATCATCTGTTCAACTCATTTTGACTGTGGTACTCTATTACATTTTCTAATAGTGTTTTATTTAAACTTGACATCACACGAAATTGTGCTCTCTGTTTGATTACTGGAGCAGCAAAGTCTACTTCTATAGAGTCAGTAAATCCTTTATTTGATTGCCCAGATAAATTAGCCTTATTTCTTAGAGAAAAGTTGTTCAGAAGAGATAAGTTTCTATTGGAACAATTCTAAACCTACTACAAAAGAGTTAACAACTTGACCTACTACAAGTTGTTGAAAAGAATCTTGAGCCCATTCTTCCATGTAATACAAATTATTCCTCAGGCAGAACTAAAATCTTTTGCAATTGCAACTATTTATGAATGATATTTGCTTCTTGATTGGTTCCATGTATATTCTAATGGATCTGCTTATCCAATTATGGGAAATACTGTGACCTTTTGCCAATTCTTTCAATTCAAAAAAATCTATAGGGGCTTTTCATGACAATTTTGATGGAGAGATCTTTGATGTGCTTGCTGCCGAGGTGTTAGTCTCACTTGCAATAAAAAATCATGTTCTTTATTAATTCTCAGGCTGCAATTTGGACTTTGGTGAATAGAAAGCATTCCTCCTCTTCTAAAGAAGTTTTTTGTAAGAAAACTATTAGTCATCTTATCAAAAATGGGAGGAAAATTGTTCTACAAAGGGATCTGTAAGATTCTTGGCAATGAAGAGGTTCATGCACTTGCAAAGTCGGCATTGTTTTTGTCACAACATCATTCTCCCCTCCCCTTAAGAAACTGTAAATCATTGATCAAGACCAAATTTTAGAACATAAGAAAACTCCGGTACAGTAATATTGCTGCTGGGAAAAGTTAGGAGTGTCTTTTACAAGATAAGAACCGGATTTTATTTGATTCACCAAGGAGGATCGACTTTGCCTGTTTTCATATGTTGATGGATTGCAATTACCTCCAGAAGCTTCTCATTAAAATCGATGTAACAACTTCTGCCTCATGCCCTCCACGTGGAGTTGATTCTATGCATGGACGGCATCTCCTTATTTGCTCTAATTTAAAAGTTGTTTACATTGGAGATGCTTCTCATTTTTCTTTTGCATTTATGTTGGATAGCAATTCAGCATACGGCCGATTGACCCAGGCTGTGCATAAGATTAAATAAATAAATAAAACCAAATTTTTAATTTAAAATACATTAATTTTTATTTTATAAATGTTGTGAATTAACTTTTTTTTTCTGAAACATGTAATTTGTGTATCTTAATTATTTTTTAATTATAATATGAGTTCATGCTTGTAAAACATACTAGTCATTAAAATTAATTCTATACATATCTTATATTTGTAAGTTTGATTAACATTTTTGTGTTGCAAAATCTTCATTTTAAAAAAATTATCAAATAGACAAATTCAGATAAATTAATTTTATTGTTCAAGATCGCAGATGTATTGCTTCCCTTTTTAAAATTTATTATTTTTCCTGAATTTTATTTAAAATATGTTTAGAAACAAACACTAATAATTAATGTCATATTGAATATCACAATGATTTAATCATGTAATTTTGAATAATTGTATCTGAGTTTCATTTATGTATCAAGATGATTAAAATTCATTGGCAATTGAAATCTATTATTTTGAAGAAATAAATAAATAAAAGTATTAATTTAATTATTATATTCTACAATGAAATAAATTGATTTAAATCTAGTTAATTTCTTTGATTATGTAGAAACAATACTGATGTTCGGTAATTTCATATTGTTATAATTGGTAAAAACTATAGTGTTGTTAATATAAATGTTGACTATACACACACACACACACACACACACACACACACACACCATAATAAAATTTAACAAATGCACTCAAAAATATTTCACTATAAATTGAAGGCAAAGTAGTGTCTAAATATAGCCATAATGGCCATGTTTCAGTTTTAAAAGCTATAATTAAGATGGGAAAAAATTCACTGTTTAAATTATTATCTATGAAGAAATTTCTTCAAATATATTGCTAAAGTTATTTCTTTTATTAATACTGTACTGTATTGGTCAAATAACTACAGTAATCTTTTAAAATGCTACAGTCCGTAGTTCAGCACATTCCGAATCGAGCCTTCGTTTTGTATTTTTTCGTATAATTTATATTCCTTTTGGATTTTTAAAAATTTTTATTTGTTCACCTCGATCAATATAATTGAATTGCCACCTTAACATTCAATTTTAACAATTCATTGAATTTTTGAAAAAGAAGTTATTTTTATAAAAGAATCCACAGTTGTTATTAAAATGTCTTCAAAAATGTCTGTCTGCAATCTCCCATCTCTGGAAGAAATTTCTTTGTTGTATCTGAAAAATTAAATTTTAAGTATTTGGTTCTCAAAAACCATTAACTTTTTTTCATTATCCTTAAGTTAGAGCGTTTTTTTTTTTTCCTTCTCTTTTCTCTGCTGTTGTAAATTTACATAATTATTTTTAACTTTTCAGAACATTATGTTTAGCATATTCAATTTTTTAAAAATAAATGACCCTAGCACTGTTATAATCTTTCTATTAATATATCAAAATTACTATTAATGCAACTTGTTTCTTAATTTAGAGCCATAATGATTTAAAAAAAAAATAGGATCCCCCCCCATCATTGTCTTTAATAGTACTGAGATACGAGTTTCTAACTTCTTTTAATTGATAGGATTGAATTTGTATACTGTAAATCAAATATAAACCATTTTCTACCACCATACTTCTCCTTTTTTTTTACGAGAATAAACAATTTACTCTTTTAATTAACAGCCATATTTAATTTTGCAACATAATTTTCCTTTTTTTTTTTTTAATGAGTATTTCATGAATTATTTTTTTTTTTAACTCTTTCATAATTTATTTTCCAGTGAATCGGATCGTAGTTTCCAGTCAGTTAAACATGGAGTTCGTTCTAAAGGAGAATCGCAAAAAGAACTCAAACTTGATTTAGAAAATAAGTTCTCTGCTCTTCAATAATGCATGGCCAACAATTAGCAAATATGGAATGCAGTGAAGACGCCATATGAATGCTCCAGTGGAGGGGGGGAGAGAAATTAATGCTCATATCAGGATTTGAAAAGGATAAGAATCTTGTGTAATAAATGAATTTTGTCAAGATTGTAATCTGAATGAAATTAAACAAAAATACTATCCAAAACAATGGCTACAATTTTTTTTTTTTAAATTTAATTATGATGGAAGTAATATTACTTTCAACAAAATTTCTAATTTCTGAATTTATTTGACATGTATGGGTTTTCTTTTAAATATTCTTAAATTGAATTTGTTATAGAAATGTATTCAACGATTTATTTTGCAGTTTTGTACTTTTAAGTATTTTATTTTTTGTAAAAACTATAAAATTGTTTGTTGGTTTATATTGTTGTCCATTGCATTTATTAAAAATTGTAATTGAGAAATTTAAAAAAAAAAAAAAAAAAAAAAAAAGGATTTTGAATGTTAATTGAGAAGCATATAATGCTATTTAACCCTTTACAAAAATTTTTTTTTCTTTTTTTACATTACTAAAGGGTTAAATCCTATACTGCTTCAAAGCAATTAGTGGAATTTTATTGAATTTTTAGTTTCATCCAAAATTTATTTTGTTTTTACATTTAGTATATTTGCCAGTGTATTGATCGTTTTCTCAAAAAAAGCATATAAAATGAATATTCTAATCTGCTTGTCAAAAACAAATATTTTATTTTGCAGATATTTTAATGTATTATTATATGTGTTTTGTTGTAATGTTTCCGTGTTAAAAAAAGTATGTTTTAAAGCTGAAAAACTTCTTTTCCAGGAAAAAATTAGTTGTATTATTATTTAAAAAAAAAAAAAAAAAAAGCTTTCACTTTTATTACATTATTTGAAGATCTTTTTTTTTTTTTAATTTACTATTAGAACATGTGACTTACTAAAATCAAATACTCTTTTTTTCTTTATTGAAAATTATTAGTGTAAAGTAAACTGCAGTAATTTTATTTATGACTGTAAAAAAAAAATCTATTTTAAAAGATCATAAATGAAAGTTATTTCATCAGTATTTGCATTGTGGAAATAGCATTCTTTTAAACTTTTACAAAATTTCTTACTAGAAAATAAATGTTATAAATAATGGTATGCCATTTATTTATTATTAGAAATCTGATCACAATGATATTTTTAAAAAGTATTTTGACTACTTGCAGTCATTAATAATGCTAATTTTTTTAAAATGAATACCAAAATGCCGATTGGTATTCATTTCAAAAACATTCATGTATTATAACGCTCATATTTTTGTTTTTAACTGAATTGAATGTTAAGCAATTTTAATTTAAAGGCATTATACAGAAAATTGAATATATGGATTGAATACTTTTGATAAAAAATTTAAATGCAATGTATGTGTTTAATTAAGAGATCAAGTATGTGAGTATTGTCAAGAATCTGTGTATATGTATTTTAAATATGTCATGTTCTTGAAGTGAAAATAAACTATGTAAAGAAGTTGAGTTTTGTCAAATTATAATGAATAAAATGTATTTAAATAAAATACCCTTTTCGAAAGTATTCTGTTGTCATTTCTTGGAAAAAGACCTCATGCAAAATATAACTTGGAACTTCAAATTGCAAATTGTTCAATGCAAGTAACAAAAACGCTGGTTTCTAGAAAATACTTATCGTAATCTCTCCTTAATCTGGCATTCGATAGTTTGGCACATTCTGAAATCGGACAACGATAAATTTGGTTCTGTATATTTTTTTTATAAGGATAAGGCTAGCACTCTAGCCTTTGGTAAAAACAAGCTTCAGGTTTGAATCTTGGTGTTGGCATGGATGTTTGTTAGTTGTTTGCAATCCACGTTAAACTGTAGGTCCCTGTCTAATTAGCCTAAAAGTGTACACAAAATTATCGTACAGCAACAAACCAATTATGGGTTTGTTGATTGCCAGATGGTGATATATTGATGTTTATATCTACATGGATTAATAATGTGTGGTCCAGAACGTGCCAGATTAAAGAGGTTACTGTATTAAATGATAGTCTGTTTTATTTAGACATTGCAAATTTTGAATGTTATTATTTTTTAACTTTGTCTTTTGAATGTACTAGTTTTTTATTTTTAAAATAAAGTCCCAGTGGTTGCATGAAATTTGCATACTTATCACAAGGGTATATGAAATGTTTTTGCTTCATATAATACAAAATAATTATCAAATGATATTTAATTATTCAATTACCAGTAAATGCATAATTAAAACCTTCAGCGAGTGAATCATTATTTAAGTTAAATAGATTTCAGTTGTCTTCACAAAGAAAAAAGAAATATTTAAATTTGGAAATAATCTATTGGTGTATGAAATTTTTGTGCATTAATGATGCTCAAAAATCATAAGGGAGCTTGATAAAAAAAAAAAAAAATTTAAGTATAGGTAATCAAATATCATTTTTGCTGTATTTTAAATG
The DNA here is from genome assembly GCA_021605095.1 of Caerostris extrusa. Classification (NCBI taxonomy): domain Eukaryota; kingdom Metazoa; phylum Arthropoda; class Arachnida; order Araneae; family Araneidae; genus Caerostris; species Caerostris extrusa. The sequence goes on from BPLR01013153.1 coordinate 47,341, forward strand.
AATAAGCCTACTGAAGGGAAAAAAAATGTGTATGTTATTAATAATTTTCAAATACATTCTATTTTGAATAAAATGTCTTTAATTTATGCTTCAAAATGTTAGTACAAAAAACTTTTGTTTGAAAATCATAATTTTTCCAAACTCGCATGATCGAAATAATAATTAAAATTGAGTATTCATTAAAGCTGATAAAATTTAAGACAGATTTTTATTTTATTTAATATTTAATTTATAAAAATTTATTATTTTTATACTATCATAATCACCAATTGTGTTTTTAAAATTAAATACTATCATTCATCCTTTTGATAAGATTAAACATAACATTTCTTTGCATTTTTTTTTTCTTTCTCTTAATATCTATTAAATATCTTTCTCTATTAATCTTTTATTTGAAGTTTACCTAATTACTTAAAATAACAATTTCATGTGTAAAAAATGCTACATTACTTTTAAAATTTCATGTGAGTAAGAAAACTTATATAATATATACATAAACAATATGAAAAAGTAAGAAGTTCATTGTTTTGAACCTTATTGAAAAGCTATTGATATATATATTTAATTTTAAGCTAAGCCATAAATTATAAATCATTTTTGAAATTTGTGTTGAATTTGATTAACAGAATAAAATTTAAATCTAAACCTGATAAATAATGTAATGGCGATATCCTAAGGAAATGACGAAGCTGAAGTATAATATTAAGAAATTATTAATTATGGGAATAATGTTGAAATAATTAATAGATAATCTGATAATAATTATCTGCTTCAATTTTTGAAAAAGATGTACTAATCTTTTAAAAACTTAAAGGGACCCAGTGGTTTAGAATCTTCAAAAATCGATTTTTTTTTTTTATTTCGAAAGTGTAATCCTTTAAAAATATACCGTTAAATTTTTGAAATGATATTGACGATATTTTAAGTTCTACAGCCCATGTAGCAGGTTTGGGTTGTCGCTCTACAGTCATCTTGTGCACACGTTAGGCTAAACAGACCGGGACCTACAGTTTAAAGTGGATTCCGAACCACTACAAACATCCATGGCACCGCCGGGACTCCAACCAGAAACCTGTGGTATCGAGCGCTAGCCATCAGGCCCCAGATCAGCACAGAAGTAGGTAAAAGGGCCGCGCGGCCCGATGAATAAATTTATTGTTCGTAGGAATGCAGCTGCTCGGGTCTTCTTCATTATAATGTCGGGATTTTATCACAGAATCTCGATGGATGAAAATCCACAGCACTCCTATTGTCCGGTAGGCCCTGAATCTGGGTGCAAATGGCGTAAAAAGTGAAGCTGAAGGTACTTTGGAAACCTTTGAGCATCCACCTGCTCTAGATGATGAAGGGCAAGAAATATCGAAGCCAATTTACGAGAATCTAAGTGCCGATGCCATCTATTAGATGTCTTGGCAGTAACACTCAAAACAATAATGAAAGTTTCAATTCTTGTGTATGGCAACTTGCGCCAAAGTATCAATTTGCCGGCAAAAAAAAAAAAAAAAAAATCGGCGACATTGCAACATATTGTGCTGCTTGTACATTCAATGAAGGCTTCACAGCTATCTTAAAAATCATGAATATAATGGGTATTAAAATCGGTCCACAAGCGGAGCAACTCGCCCGAAAACATGACGAGTCTATACAGCTGATCGTCAGAGCACCAGTGACTTCAAAGAGGCCAAAACAGCTCGAAAAAAAAAAGCTAATTCCGAAGAATATGAGCGAACAGAAGGAATATTGTATGGTGGTGGTATTGCAGATTAATTGTAAGTAGATATTTATGTCCGATTTTTATTGAGGATATGCTTACCTTAAACTTCAAACTGATATATTTCGAAATTACTTTTTTCTGCACGTTGTGAGGCAAAAAAAAAAAAAAAAAAAATTACTCTGCCGATTCGTCTCAAAGTTTATTATGTTCTTCAGTACACCAATACTTATCGCTGGAACTAAAAAGAAAGTTATGTTGAATATTTCTTATTTTTACATACAAAAATTAATGAAAAAACTATCTGTTTTCTGTATGTAAATTTCAACAACGCACCATTTTGTCAATTTTTTTTTTATTCTAGTTCCTGCGATAACTATACTCATACTGATCGGAAATTTTTTTTTTTTGTTTACAGACAAGTGAAAGAGCCAAAGTTGACCCACCACCCAGGTCCATATTTATGAGGAGGGCAACTTCAGCGCCACTTCTTAACCATTTAAAATTATTTTTTTTTTTGTGTACTATTAAAGTGATTTAATATATCTATAAAGTTTGAATAACATTGTTCATTGTTTTCATTAAGAAAAATCCTGAAAACTTGTCGAATTCACGGGCGCTAGACCACCGGTGGTGACCCTTATGATAGGTATAAAATGACCAGTGTGTTATAGTACACCAGTACTTATTGCCCGTTTCAGCAATACGTACTGGTGTACTGAATAACATGGTAAAATTTGAGAGTCGAGTTTTTTCCCCCTCACACCGTGCAAAATCAGTTTGAAGTTTAAGATAAGGAAAACATTATAAACAAATTTATATGATAGCATAGAATCCTTATGAAATGTATTTGAAGTATTGTATGTATTTGTATTTATTTAGGTCTTGCAGCTTATGGTTCTATATCCTCTGTTTATTAGATTAGGACTTTGACTAATTTCATTAATGGATTTAATAAATTTAATCAATTACAGGCATTAAATTCATTCCTTTTTTTTTTTCTAATTAATAACTCTTAGGAGTTTCATGAATTTTTCAGATTATTTTCTGGATACTATAAAGAACAGGTATTTTTTCCCCCCATTTTTCAGTTACTTTTAAAAGCATCCAAATGAAGCATAGTTTAATAAAAAACAGCGTGTAGAACATAATTATATTCGTTATAAGTAACATCCAGCTATGGTAAATGCAAATTTATAATTAATTTCAAATCATCAATTTCAAATTTATAATTAATTCAAAATGCAAATTTATAATCAATTTCCAACCATGACATTGTTCATGTTTTTAATTTCAGTGTTGACCATTTTCTTGATTGTTTTCAAAACATTTGTGTGTTACATATGTAATTTATGTATACTCTGTTGAAGACTTGTATAAGATATAAATTTAAAAAAAATATTTTTTGCAAAATCCTGTATTACCTATAATGCTTAGAAAAATCTAGGAAGATTTCACTTTATTAATGTTCATTTAAATTTTAAATGGTACATGCAACTTTCAATATAGCAAATGTATAAAATAAATTTTTCTAATGATTTTTTTATTATAATTAATATTTTTTGATATATTTTTCATTACATTATTTGAAAAATTGGCCATAAAAAGGAGATATATAAAATATTGTACTTTACAATGCTTTATAATTCAATGTTCAGATTTAAAAAAAAATAATTATATAAACACACACACAAAAAAAAAAAAAAAAATTCAAATGAGATAAATTTTTATGATGCACAAAAGAAAAAAACCTCATTTATTAGCTTTTCTTGAATAAAAATCTATATTAAAAAATTAATAAAGGAATTCAACATTTAACATTACTAAATATAACAAACTCATATTTGTTTCGAAACTTTGTACATAAGCATAACAAAATTCAATATATATGTATATATTTTTTTACACAAAGTCTACAATAAATGTTTAACACAAACTGCTACACTTCTCTTGTTGTCTATAAAAATAGATCCATAAATTCAACCGCCCAATATGGGAGGCTTTAAAGTTCTCAGCTCAAAAGATATGGTCCCATGCATACATATTTAAAGCAACTTTCACGTTTAAATCGAATTTGTCGTACCGAAACAAACTTAAATAAAAAAAGAATCACATTTTCCTTACAAAAATGTTCTCAAACGTTGACGCTTTTGATGGTCACTACAAAATTATTTGTCCTTTCCTGGGATATATTAAAATCACGATCATTCCTCTGCCCAGACACGTCTCTCACTTCTATTTTATCCGGATGATAATGATGAAGATGTCGTATGTTGCAATTGATCGGACAATCCGTCGGCGGACGTTTGCTGATGATGATGGCAGGTGATGACGATAATGGCATGATCGACGAATCGATGGACCTACAACAGCTGGTCTTTGAATGACTTTTTTCGCACCCTCCGATCACAACTACACCGCATGATGACGAATCACTGTTTGGGCAGTTCTCTGCATAAGAAACAGAACTAGAGTCATTTGAGAAGGCTGCTTCGTGATCACACGTGAAGACCCGAGGATAGCGTGGATAAGAAGAGGAACTGTCGGACGCATCATCGTCTGACAATGGTGGAAGCGATGGTATGTCGGACACGGGACTACATAGAACGAGTGGAGAGCTATCGTCTTCGAGATCGAAATCCCCGAAATCTTGGAAAGTAGATGAATTTCCGCTAGAAGGTACACTGTGGATGTGTCTGACAAGATGAGAATTGGTGGTGTTCAGATTGGGAAGTGACTGGGCGTATACTTTGTTGGTGAGGGTGACGTTTTCCGCCACAGGCGTCGAAGCTATCACAAGGCTGGATTTAAACTCTGAAGGTACTTCCACCATTGTTGGTTGATAAGTGAGAGAACTTCGGGGAAGCATCCGCATCCAGGGACATATTGGTTAGACTGGATCCGTCGCACAATAGTTGGCTGGAAATGCTTTTAAGTCCGATTTGCAATCGACTTGCGGAAGATTCCTCCTCTGTGACACGCTCCAGAGGATTAGTGTTCTCTTGAAAATCACAACATGCTTTGATCACAGAAAGTTGCCCAGGATCCGACCTCTCGGTTTTCAGGCTGTTGATTTTGCGCGATAGTCCCAATGGTATGTTGGAGAGCGACTTGAAAGGGTTGTTGTCCTTCCTCCTACAACTTCTCGCTGGCAGTGTATTGAAAACGATGTCCTTCTTGTGAAGGATGTATGGCACATGAACCTCCACAATGCAAGTGTCTTCCTTTTTGTGTTCCGGAGAGACATTGTCCTGAGAGCACAGATCGGTGTAATTGCCGCCTATCGTCAAAGTGATGCCGTCTGACGAAAAATTATGGCAAACGAATCGACGCTCTGATAGAGGGGTGCTCATTTTTGAAGATATCGATCCGTTGCCACCCTGATCCAGATCCAGCGCTGAAATGACCTGGTTGCAGCGTGTGATCTCCATACCACTGCTAAGCTGTTCGATCCCCACAGAAGATCGGTTCTGAGTTTCGCCATAGAGGGCAAGATTTTCGATGGACTGCGGTTGGGAATAAGGCGGAGGAGGTCCCCACATATACCGTGGAATTTCGCAACCAGTAAAATGGCAGGAGATTCCACCGTTTGCATCCACCAGGGAATAAGGCTGAGTGTATCGAGGAGCATTGTTCATGTGCAAATGGTGAAAGACACCGTCGTTAGACCGCGTCCTCCTGTGATTGCCGCCACTGTTAGGTCTACCATAAGGCGAGCTTCTGGATCGTATTCCAAAACGCATCGGTGGGAAGCAGTTGTTGTTGCGCGGACTAGGGCGAAATATATGGATGCATTCACTTCTCCACGGCAGGGAGCCAACCGAGTCTGAAAGATTGCAAGTATCTTCCAGACTGTTGCCCATACCGATGGCTGCTTGCTGATTCCAACCGTCTCGAGACATCAATCTGCTCATGAAATTCTGTCTGGAGGGAGTGTCTCCTTCCGGTCTGTCTCTGCTGTCCCGAGGATTGGGCAACCTTCTCTCTGCATGCTGCCGCGGCCATGGCAACCAGTTCCAACCTGAAGGTCGATGCCCAGAAGAGCTCCTGTTGTTGGTAGGGCTTGCGATCGGAGGCAGACATTCCTCCTCTTCATTGTTGTTGTTTGCCATGTTGTTGTGTGCGGCCAGGAATCTGTAGTCCAACATCTCCCAGAGTTGCCACGGGTAGAGCTCGTCATAGCAGCCACAGACACTGTGGTGAGAATGACGCTGGTACAGAAATCGTCTTCTAAGCTCCAGCTGCTTGGGGAAAAAAATATTTTGAAGAAATTAATTCAAAATTTTTTTTTTTTTTTTTGTAATTATAAATATATATAAAGCAAAATTACAAACTACATGAAATAACCACTTATAGTACATCCTCCATAGAGCCAAAATTATTTATTATTTAAGTATTAAAAACATGCTTATTTCTTCTAATTAAGGGCAAGTGATAGAAGGTATATAATTATGTTCCCCCAAACTTTTTTTTTTTTTTTTAATTAGAAGGAAAAACAAATACTTAAAAAAATTCAAATGTCCTTATTGTTTTATTTTAGATTTTAGTTATTCTTATGCTATTAAAATAAATATTTTAATACATATGGCGAGTAAAAATGACGCATTATATACTAGACCCTATGTGTAAATGTCGAATGCTTTTATATTATTATACCTATTATATACTTATGCATGCTGTTTTGTTATACATGCGATTATACTTTATGACAGAGAGATAAGATGTTTTTAGTTCCAATGTGTTATGTACTCGGCGAATATAATGCAATGACAAAGGTATAGGTCACTCTCATAACTTCTTCTTTGACACAGCAGCTCCATGGTGGGCCAAGGCCATCTGCCTACTGGCAGAGTTCGAGACAGGGATGGTTTCTTTTTACAGGGTAGGGTTGTCAACCCTAAGCCCAACAGTCCTATTAGACCGGTCCTACGGTTTAAAGTGGAATCGAACCGCTACGAACAACCATGGTACCGCCAGAACTCCAAACCTAGCACTTGGCCAGGCGCCACTCTCATAGCTATGTATGAAAAATCAGTGCAGCAGTAAAATGTCGATTTTGTTGCTCCATTAAGTTTAAAATTCTTTTCATACTAGATCAAGTTTGCAACAGGGCACAACAAGTGAGCAAAATTTATGCTTTATTTAACATTTAATAAAGTCTTTAAAAAATGTGTGTTTCCGTCTACAACATTTCATTGTTAAAACCTTTAGAAGCAAGAGATTACAGAGTAATTAAGTATATTTTGCAAAGTTAAAAAATAATTAAACAATAAAGTTTGCCATAAGCCAAACATTATATTATTATATACATACTTGGCAAGCATTATCATGATAAACTAGTAAGTACATCTGTAATCGTTGATTGCCAAAAATGTTATCGGAGTGCAAATGAGAAGCATGTAAGAAATTTCTATCAGATGAATGGAAATTATTGTCTCTTAAGAAAATTAAGCTATTAAAAATTTTGAAGTTTATAAAAGAAGTAAAAATGCATATTCAAATTACCTATAGCACCAAAACTTAATTCTAAATTGGTTAGATTTAACTACTAATTATACTAATAATTTATATATATTCATAACACAATTCACTGTACATTTTAATTTAGATGAATTCCAATTGATGAATTTGTTGTAGGAGAAAAAAGTAATTCTGCAATCTTTGCAATAGTTATAATTGTAGTATACCATGATAAGAGATTGGATTGTGACCATTCAGAAAATTTATAATCTGGTTAATTTGATGGGGTTTTTATGAATCTGATTTTAGATATTGCTAAGTAACATTTAAATATTTAAGTTTTTAAACATACACAGAGTATACATATACATATATTCCTACATAATGCACGTAGTTTTCAATTAGAACTTTCATCAGCTTCCCTGCTATTGCAAGTTCTAATTCACACACGCATATGAACGAAAAAATAACTGCATACAAATTACTGAAACCTAACCAAAATGCTTAAAAATGAAAAGAAGTTAACTACAAAACGTCCCACCAATTATACGTGTTGAAGCCATATTCAATTTACATATTATTTTATAAGAAAACAAATGCGAATGTGGCCTCACATATATAACTGGTATTGAGCTATATAGTCCTAGGTGCGAGTGAGTGTGGGGAACCGAAAGATTGTCTAGTGGAGGTTTCTTGCATTTTCTCCACTACAACACGCAAATACAGGACATTTACTTTTAAAAGGCATTACTAATTCAAAACAGTCAGTGGGCTGTTGTCGTATACACGAGACGTACTAATGTTTTACCTTCACTTTGCAACTGGCAGGGAGCTACACAGTTCTAGTGAGTGAGGTGTGAGGTAAAAAAAAAAAAAGAGATGCCTGGTGGAGATTTCCTTTTTCGGTACAGCATGCAAACACAGGACATTTACTTATAAAAGGCATTATTCTTCCTTCAACAACATCGTCGGTGTGCTGTTTGTCGTATACACGAGGCGCATAAATAATATAAATTGTATAAAATGTGTTCCTCACCTGTTCCCAGTACAGCCTCTTCTTCTCATGGCTGAGCAACTGGTAGATAAGCATCGAGGTGGCAATGCACAGCAGGATACCCAAAACAGAGAAACTGAACATAGCTCGTAGACAGGAGTACAGACTGCCGTGCACTACCTCGCAGTTGGGCGTGTTGTTGAACACGAAGCGGTGGGCTGCAACAGGAAAATACAGTTAGCATTGAAAAAGTTATTTCACGGATAAGGTTTTGCAATATATACATATATATAACATTTTATACTTAGTTGCAGTGCTTTAATTCAGCAGTAAATTATGAGTTGCAGAAATCATGTTGTTCTTAAATCGTGTTCATAACATCATATTGTACATAAATTTATGAGCATCACGATGTTAGAAATTGCATCTTAATATTATTAGTAAAAATGGTTTTAAAAGTTTTTTTAGTAGTGGAAGTGTGTGTTATCTAAACAAGTTATTTTATTAAAAAAAAAAGCTGAAATATTTATGTAATTTTTTTTTTTTATATATTGCTTTGCACTAAATTATAAGGAGGAAATATTTCATAGAATAAATTTCAATATGTAAGATATATTATTATTTTATTATTTCACTGAAAATTTAATATACATATTATTTCATATTTAATTTAAAATATTCACAAGAAATATTTAATAATTATACTATAATAAAGTATACTAAATATTTTGTAAAATAAAATAAATATATGGTAGTGCGATGAAAAAGACAAAGTTTCAAATCACAACATTTAATTAGGAAAAATTAACATTTACGAATATACAAATAAATGAAATTATACAAAAATAAATTATGCCAACAATAAAAATCAACAAATAAGATGCCACGAGTTGAGGTTTCATCGGAACCAAAAAAGTATACTGAATGGCGAAGTTCCACAATAACAAGTTTAGTTGTTTTTTTAGCTTGCAATACAGAAAATAATCGATTGGAGGCTTAGGAGCTAAACAACCTCTTTACATCTGGCACCATCTATTGGTAGATACATGCAACTTAAATTTAAAAAAACCCTAAAATTGATAATTAAATTTAATGACTGAATTAATATTTGAAAAAACTGTATTAACATCCAGTGTCACCCACTACAAGTTTAAAAATATATATTTGAACTTGAGTGGATGAATACAAAGTATTTTATTAACGATTGAAAAATTGAACAAGATATATATAGGGAGAGTGTGAACTAATAGTAGGAATTGAAAAAAAAAACTGATTTTCTGCATTACAGCATTAAAAGTCCTTTACCTTCCTGGGCATTGTGGTCCCCAATGGCAGACACACACATGCATGTCTTCGACTGAGGCGTGTAAACACACTCGTGCAATGTCTGCAGTCTGTTCATGTGCACCACAGTGGTGGTCACAGTTATCACAACACATAAAAGGGCACACACCAGGCAGCAACCGCCGGTCATTTTCAACTGCAAAGTAGAAATTGCCATGATTATTCATCACAGAAAAAAAAATTAATAAATTAATTGATTAAAATTTTAATTTATTAACAAAAGCAAATTTTCTGTTATGTATAATTTTAAGTATACTGGATCCGGATCTCGAGTCGTTTTTATTTAATTATTTCATCTTTGTTATTTGTTGAATAAATTACTTTTTATGACAAACTCGGTTAAATGACATATCACGAAAGAAAAGCATTATAGTAAATATACAGAGCAAAGTATATCACATGATACATATATAATATGTATTATATTAAATATTACATAATAATAGATTTTAGATATATATGTAATAATACATAGTATGTAATGTTGCATATGTATACTATGTAATAATACATACTATGTATTATTATATAATATTTTAATTGTGAATTGTAGAATATGCAAGTTTTTCTAAAAATTGCCATTTTAAATCCATTAATATTTGTAGACAGAAATCAAAATAAAATTTCTGTGATAAACAAAATATTTATAGTACTTATACAGAAGTGTATTCAAACAATATTAATACAAAATGATAAATAAAAGTTAGTTTTAAGAATTTATCCATTATACCATCAATAAATACAGTTTCCAAATACATTTAGAAATGAAATTAAAAGCTATTTAACATTATTATCAAATAATAAAATAAGAAATAAATTACAGATGTAATTTTTATTAATGAATATATCTGGTAAAGTCTTGGTGACCATTGTGTGTTGTTTCTTTATTTGTCTATATTAAAATTGGAAAAAAAAAAAAAAAAAAAAAAATGACGATGATATAAAAAAATTGTCATCAGATTTTTTAAAAAATTAACTGTCATAAAATGTTTTTTTTTTCCTATGTGTCATTTATGGGAACCACTGTATCTATAACATTTGAAACTTTTATCATTATACATCTTCTATTAAAATGTTAAAACATCAGCAAAATATCTGATTTTTTTTATAAAGTAGTTTGATTTTTAATCTATATAAATAAATTAAACGTGACATAGAATTATCAGGTTTAATAAATATTACAATTTGTTTATTATAGTACGATTTTACTGTGGAAAATGTGAATAAAAATTGTAAATTTAGATTTAATAAAACTATTAAAATAAGATAGTTAACTATTATCTAGGAAGTGTAACAAATTTATTAAAATAGTTTTAATATTTATTTCATACGTCATTCCTACTTTATATTTATTAATTTATATAAATAAAATATTTTGTAATTTTTTAAATTTTCGTTCATCATTGATAATGGATGTATGGAATATTAATCAATCAGCATCACAGAAATTGAATATCTGTATTTTTCATAATGGCAAAATCAAAATGCATAACGATGAGAATTTAAATTTTAAAAAAATTTCGAATTCATAAAAATAGTAAATAAAATCGCCAAAAAAAAAAAAATTAATCCGAAAAATAAACGGGAATAGCAATTTTTAAAAAAAAAAATTAAAAGTATTAAATCTCACATATGAATGTAAATAAGATTAGTTAATATGAATATAAATATTAAAATAATAAATAAAAATTATGAATAGAATAAGAAATAAAATAAATTTTCTTCGATTTGCTTTATAATAAAACTAGTTCTTCTTTTTCATTAAATAAGAACTAATTCGAATTCTTTGACTTTACTTTTTTCGGAAATTTTTTTTCGTCTGATTATCCTAGCAAACAATTTTATACTCTGTTTAAAAAAAAAAAAATCGAATTTATGGTAATAATCAAATCATTAGGTTGATTGATCGCTCTATAATCATTTTTTGCACACGGTGAATTAGACCGGCATTTACTGTTTAACGTGGTTTCGAACCACTAACAAACATCCATATCACCGCCAGGATTCGATCTCGATAATTGAAGCCTGTGGTATCAAAGGCCAGAGAGCCGGCCAATTGGCCAACAGGTCGCCGAATCCTCAGTTATAATATAATGATTAGAGTAGCAACACGAATTAATCTTTTGATTTCTGTTTTTCGTGTTCGTAATATTTATTGCAGCATTAATAATTAATATTCCAATTTAAAAAAAAATAAAGCCTAAAAATAACCAAAAATAAATATTCTGATAGAAATACATATCATTGCAATATTTTGAATTTTTAGAATAAATTGTTTAATCACTTCTGCTTTGCAGCAATATTATAATAAAATTAGTTCTTAACTGAAAAAGAACTCATTCGAATTTTTAAATTATTTTTCGGGGATTTTTTTTTTTTTATCGTCTGACTATTCAAGAAGACAATTCTATACTCATGTTCTAAAAAAAAAAAAAATCGAATTATTACTATCGATACGATTATTGAATTACAACTGGATGGTTAGAATTGTAAGTCAATTGGTTACGTGTAGCAGCATAAATTAATTATTTGTTTCTATTTTTCGTGTTCATAATATTTATTGAAGGATTAATATTATGAACACGAATATAGTAATTAACTAATATTCTTTTTCAAAAGTGCTTTATTGTATCGAAAAAAAAACATTAGTTTAAGGAAATTAATAAAAAATAAATTTTTGGATAGAAAAACATATCATTGCAACATTTAAAATTTTGTGGAGAAAATATCAATAATTTGTTTTATAAAACTGCAATAAAAACTTTTTAAGTGCGTTATGATTTAAAAATTTTTCTAAATTAATCAAATTACACAAGGATTTATTATGAATACGAGTATTCGAATAAAAAAAAAAAACGATTTTAATTACATACCATAAGGAAAATATTTAATGCTTTAATTTCAATTCCTTCTATTAGTTCACTCTCTCCCCTATATATATCCAGGAAGTAGGAATTGACTTTAAATTTTTTTTTTTATATTACTTGTTTAAATTTGATTCGCTTGTGAAATCATAATTAAAAAAAAAAAAAAATTTTTTTTTGTAGTATTTTTTATACGTCCGCTGAATAGTTGTGATAAATATTATATTACTAATACATTTACATAATCGGCATGATTTATATAAATTAATATAACAAAGACGAATAAAAATAACTTAATGCAACTCTTATCATTTTGAAAACATATTAGTAATACAATAAAAAAGGAAAAATGAAAAAAAATATGTCAGTAATAACTTAAACCTTAACATGTAAAAACGTAAGAATTTTGATTTCTTACCAAAAATGCATATCTGTTTCTTCTCTTAGCAAAACACATCAAAATGAGACCCGTTATTATAAACTGCAATAAAAAAAAAAATTATAGTCAAACATACATATATTTCACATAAATTTTAAACATGCAATTTAATATACTTTCATGTTTTTAAATAATTTACATATAAAATCAGATTTTCTCTGTGTGCAAATATCTTTAAAATAAAAAATTAATATAAAGAAAATTAACTGACGAATAATTGCTAAATTAATGTTTACCAAATTGGATGATAGTGCATTTACGCACTAAACGATTAAACGATGGGAAAATCTCGAAAAATGAAATAATAAACATCCTAATAAAATTAGAAAAACCATTTCCGAAATTGGCACTCGTCATTTGCTACAGAAATTGTAAAATCGCAGTAAATTTGTCGTTATCCAGGGTGCTTTACTAATAGCCTGCGACATTATGCCTGTAAGAAGAAAAAGAAAAATAAAATCGTCTGGGAAGATTTCCAGAGATAACTGGTAAGCATCTGGGTATCATCGAAAAACTCCAGCCAAATAGTTAAAAGGTCGTGCGATACATTCTGTCACGACTGCCAACAAGTCCGATTTTTAAAAGAATTACTTTTTCTTACATCACATCTATGAAATCATCCTCTACCCTCTTTATTTTCCATTTCTTTACAATCTGTTTTGTATACCACATCCAAGGACTTATGATCTGCCGAAAGACGATTTTTATTTTTATTTTGGGGTTCAAATGCAACGCATTATCTGGTTTGAATCTGCTGATGCCCTCCGTCGAAATTCCTGATTTCAGAAACAAAACTTTCATTTCTCCACATCTTACCTCCATACCTAGGGCTATCTAGTCCTCTACCATTTGGAAAGGTGAGGATGGGACATCGGTGGGACTCATTTATATTAAGAATAACCCACCGACGAATGATGAGGAGAGGACAGTGGCATCTGGCAGAATTTGGGAGGGAGTAACTGTCCGGCATTTGGGGTTTTGTATGAGAAAAACCCCGAAAAACTTACACCAGACAGTCTGACAATCTAAGCGAGATGGTTTTAAACACAATGTCGCTATTGTCTTCGAGTCTCCTCGTTTCTGAAAGAAGTGACAACAACAATGCCACCAATGGATTGGAATCCGAGTCCTCCTTAAACAAATACACTAGAAGAGGGTGATTGTGACACCGTAAAAAAAAACTCTCATCAATATTCAGGCTGTCCGGTAGGAGTTTTCCTGGTTTTTCTCAAACAACATACGAATGTGGGCAGTTAACCCAAAACGTCCTCACAGAAAGCATCTTGAACAATCTATGATTATTAGAAAGAGACCCAATTGCTAAAACATTATCTACGTTTCATAGTTTTGTAACTTTGCGAAAAATAACGACAACTTACAAAGTAGAGATCGAAAGTTGGGATATTTATAAATTTAAAAAAAATTTAATTCCTTATTTTTTTCTAAGCATAGAAAATATCGTGGAGTTATTTTTAAGTCCTGGACGGAATGTACCCCACTTATCACCGATCATTTGCTGCCTTACACAAGAGGAACAATGTTCATCACAAAAATTATTTTAAATTTTGAATTTATGTTGAATTTAGTTCCCAGTGTTCATCTGTTTAAAAGCTGCATTGCCGGTAAATGAATCGTACAATTATACAACAATAAAATGGTCCAACAAAGGTAGCAATTATACATTTAATTACAAATTTGACAGAAATGGTCAGTGACTGCGTTGCGCCTGTCAGGATATGTTGGCCGTACTTGTTTTATAGCTTAAAACGTTATCCCATGCTCTTTCGATAAAAATAGTCAATGTGTCATGTTCAAATAACTTATAAGACATAATGTCATAAAATTTCGCCAAAATCCTCAATGATAAATTAAATGCAAGAATTTTTTACAGCTAGTGGGAAATATGTAGTAATATAAAAGCTTTCTTTTTGTTTCAAATCAGATACATAGAAAGGGATGGATAATTTGTTTGTAAAAAAAATGATATCTGAAATGCACAGAAAAGTCAATCTCGATTTCGTAAAAATAAATAATTTAGAAATCGATGAAATTGCAATTTGATATGTTTAACAAATTAACGAGCATATAATTTAAAGACGACATATTAATAGAATTGAAGATTTAACGCAATATGAAGTAACACGTGCTAAACAAAAGTGAGCATTTTAAAGGATAAAGAAATGCACATAAAGATGTATATACTATCCCGAGTGTTATCAAGTGCTCACATACTAAGTGTTATATCAAATGCATAAGTGGTATATGTTAAGTGTCTAAGTATGTTACCAAGAGCCGTCTTAACTGATTGGAGCCTTGGAGAATGGAATGCAAAGGCTATTTTACATAAATTCGATTAATTATTTATTTACGGTACAATTCTTCTTCTTCAATGGCGCGGCAGCCCCTTGGTGGCCAAGGCCTACTATGAGAATTCCGAAATATAAGATGCTATTTTCTTTTTACGAATTAGTGTCATCAGCCTTACGCCAACTATTTATATTACACCTAAACCTGCGGATTAAGGTGGATTACGAACCATTACAAGCATCCATGGTACCGCCAGCACTCGAAGACGAAATCTGTGGTACCAGAGCACTAGTCATTGGACCATCAGGCCCCAACTACAACTACATATCTTTACAATTATAGCAGTTTATGTTTCAAAAAATGCATATCTAATGTGTAGAGTATTAAAAACAAATGCTCTTTCTAAGCTAGTAAATTTCAGAGAAACGGACTCGGACGAGTCTCCATTAACAAGAACAGCTCTAGTTTAAGAATGGATCTGATGAATCTTTAATGAGAAAATCAACACACGTTAAACAAAATCGCATTTGTGAATTTACGACGTGCAATTGTGGAGGTATAGTTTTTGGACAGTGATTATTGTCAGGTGTAGAGATGCTCTTACCACCACTCCAGGCACGTAGGTGGGTATGGTCTCGAAGAACTGCAGGGAGGAGGTGTAGGAGCGCAGGAGGAGGTAGATGGTGATGAAGACGAGGCCGTGCGAGACGGACAGGCATCCGCACACGAGGCACGCTATCACATACTTCTTCATCCACGCTTTCCACCAGGGGCCGTTGCTGCTGCTGCTGCCTGCGAAAAGGGAATAATATCATATATCACATACATATACGAGGTTAAAATTGCATACATCATAAGTGATAAATGTAAATTTTAAAGTTACTTAAAGTAATATAAGTTTCAATTATTAAATATATGTATTTCAAAATAATGAAAGGAAAACGTAATATTTATACAATTTTCATTATCAAAAATTTCTGTATTGTATATTAAGATTTTAAAAAATGTTGAACGTGCTATAATTGTTATTTGTTGTTTCTTATCCCACTTGGTAGACAGCAACATCAGACCAAGTCCAAGAACCCGTGTGGTCATGCTCACCAGCAGTGCACATTGCCACGAGTCGTGGCAATGTGCACTGCTGGTGAACATAAGAACCGAGATTCAATCCGCCGGCGGCTTTGTTGTAAACGCTGTTTCAAAAAACGAGGAGACCCGATGGCGTTTGTGATGTTCAGCATCTTGCCTCGTTAGTCAGACTACCTGGTAGAAGTATTACGGGTTTTCTCCCATACGATACGCAAATGCGGGGTAATTTCCTCTAAAAGCCGTTCCGGAAGGCACAACCCTCCTTCTTCAGCGACACGGAGCCAAGTCAGTCTTCTACCTACAGGTGTACCATCCCAACAAAAGCTGCTCTTTCCCTCCATCTATGAGTAGACTACTCATGGGATGCCTCGTCCCGCTCTACAGGACTGAGGATTCGACACAATACCACCACCAACAGCTGTTGTTTCCAAGAATACAAGTTACACTGATAGCAGAAATAATATATAAATATATAATTGAATTTTAAAAATAAAAGTTTTTTTCTCATAATTTGCAGCTAAATTTTCATCTATTTATAATGTTGAAAAAAAAAACCATCTAAAATTGTTTGATGAAAATTGCCCAACTAGAAACAAAATACGAGTATAATTTTCTACAAACAAAAAAATAAAGAATTAACAATATTTGGCATTTACATAATAGTAATTTTTTTCCCACAATAAATTCTTCATACGAATAATCGAAATTATTTCTTGCGATTAACGATTAACTTTTGAAAAATTTTGTTGGAACTAAATATTAACCTAATCGAAGCCATTTCAAAAGATCTGTAATACAAAATATTTCTAGAAAAATTTCACGCGCACATAATTGCAACATAAATTTTTTTAATCAAATTTTATTACAATTAAATGAAAACAAATTTTCGACGAATTAAATTTGACATTCATTTGCACTTCACATAGCTTTTCATTAACATCCCATAACCACATTTGATCTTCACTATCTCAGAAACCAATAATCATCTACACAATATATTAAGAAATAAAAATGTTCTACCGAAACACACTAGAAATATTTATTATAGTATTTTTGTTAAAAAAATTTCAAAAAAAACTTCAATAAAAAAAAATATGAAGTGCATATAACTTAACATATTATATTTTTATTAGTAACCTTTAGCCTTTATCATCTCAAAATACTGTAACCATGTACAAAAAAAGAATAAGAACAAAAAATTATCTACAAAAATAAATTAGAATTGTTTTCAATGCTGAATCGTTCTTTGAAATTGTTTGAAATTAAATGAAAAACTCTCTTTAATTATAAAATAAATAATTATAACTAAGCATTACTTCAAATACAAAAAATAATCATTAAAGATAAATGTTTTGGGGAATTTTTGCATAATTTATTATAAATTTTCCGACTTAATTTTTCACTGCGTAAATTTAAAGTAAATATCTCACAAAAGTTCCTAATCATTTTTTAGAACAACACCTGTAAAGTTATCTCTGTAAAATTTTTTATTTCTCCGCAATCTCATTAGAATTGCTTACAATTAAGTTACAATGACCTTTACAATTAACCTGAACCTTTTAAATGCAATCAAATAAAAATCTTAGCCAATGACAAATTTTATAACAATTGTTTATATTTTCGAAAGATAAATTATGGTATATAAAAAGTCTCTTGCATTGCACTAACAAATATTATATTATATTATTATCTCATAACCATCTCCTACTCTTTGCAAGTTCGGAAACGAGCAAACACTTTGCAAAGTTATATCTACAAAATTTTATTTTTGAACAATCGTATTGGAATTGCTTACAATTAATTTAGTTACAATGGCATTTACGATGAACCTGAATTTTTTAAATGCATTCAAATAAAAAAAATAATAACCAATAACAAATTTTATAAAAATATTTACAGTTTTAAAAGAAAAATTATAGTATATAGAAACAGACTTCTTTGGCATTGCACTAATTAGCAAAATAATCATAATCAAAACAATAACCATAATCAAAATAATCAATAATCACCCAATATTTGCATTCTCGGAAACTAGCAACTACCTACAAAAGTTTATGTAGAAAATTTTATTTTTGCACGGTCGCCATGGAATTGCTTGCAATTAATTTAGTTACAATGTTATTTACGATGAACCTGAATCTTTTAAATGCATTCAAATAAAAAAAAAACATAACCAATAACAAATTTTATAAAAAATATTTACAGTTTTAAAAGATAAATATCTATAAAAAAAATTACATTGCACTAATTAACATCATTAACCATCTCCCACTCCTTGCAATACTCAGAAACTTGCAAACACCCTCAAAGTTATATCTAGAAAATTTTGTTTTTGCACAATCGCATTAAAATTGCTTACAATTAATTTAGTTACAATATCATTACGATGAACCTAAAACTTTTCAATCAAATTTTTAAAAAAACTTCTAACCAATGACAAAAGTATTATAGCAACTGTCTACAGTTTTAAAAGATAAATTACAGTATACAAAAACAGTCTCCATTTGCATTGCACTAACAACATGATCGTCTCATAACCATCTCCTACTCTTTGCAAGCTCAGAAACTAGCAAAAGCCCTACAAAGCTAAATTTAGAAGATATTGTAACAATTAATTTAGTTACAATAGCCTGCACGACGAACCTGAATCTTTTAAATGTAATCAAACAAAAAACTGCTACCCAATGACAAATTATATAACAATTGTATATAGTTTAAAAATATAAATATCTATAAAAACAGTTGCATTACACTAACCAACATCATAACTATCTCCTAATCTTTGTCGGATCAACCAGCAACTACCTACAAAGTATCTCTTGCGATGGAAGCAAAAAAAAGCAAACACATCGAAAAAAGCCTATTGATCGGGGGGATGAAGCGAATGGAAGAAAAGATGATATAACACAGAAAAGAGATCTCTTGCATCCCAAATTGGAGCAAGGGAAGGAAGGGCTTACGGCGGTGTTGCGAGGGTCGGGCACTTCTGGTGGCTGCTTGAGAGGGGGCGGCGTTGGGCATGGCGCGGCCGCGCGTCTCACCCACCAAAAAGACCAACATCCGAAGGGAGGTTCAGGAGATCCAGGCTTCATCCATCTTTTTCGGGGAGGATAATCTTCGTCGATTGAGAAATGGCGGAGGAAGAGAGAGCACGTGCACCTCCCTGGTTCGGCCTCCACTGTATGCTATCGACCACCTCCACCGTCACGCCAGCTATCGGGGGTGACGTCACGTGGGTTGTGCGCGATTCGTGGGTTCAACAGTTAGGAAGGGAATAAAAGTTTGGATCTAGAAAACTAGGGGGCCCCTCATCGTTCGATGAACCTCTTTTGAAAGTATATCGAAAATAATGAATGCCTTCTCAAAATAATATACACAAATGCGCAATATATATATATATATATGAAATGTAAATATATATGTAAATGTATATAAATATATATATAGAGATGCGTGATAATTTACAAATTAATCATATCGAAATAGTTAATATAATGGTGAAAATTCCAATAAATAAAAAACTCTGAGAAACAAATCAATTGCTTTCCTCGGAAAATTAGGAAAATACAAATTAAATGCTCAATAAAAGTTTTGATCAGAAAAGCAGTTAATAAAATAATGATGAAAATTCAATTATTAGGAAGGAAATAAAAGTTTGGATCAGAAAAGGAGGACCTTTTCATTAAATGAATCTTTTTTAAAGTAAATTGAAAACAATGAACGCCTACTCAAAAAAATATGCATATAAATGCTCAATAAATTTACAAATTAATCCTATCAAAAGTACAGTTAATAAAATAATGATGAAAAATCCCAATATAGTAATAAATATGATTCTTTTTTTGAGACATTAAATAATTTGTTTCTAATGCCACGGGAAAATTACAATGCAATAGAAATCATAAAAATATGACAATAACAACCGATGAAAATTACAATACAAATAAAATAATACTAATATTAACAACAAAAAAAATAATACACCATTTCTATAGCTCGACAGCTAAAAACATTTTTCTTTATAATAAATTTTTTTTTTATCATGCGTGAACATGATGTTGTCCTGGTTAGGAGTCCATGACGTTATCCGAAAATGAGGGTAAAGCAAATAAAACTCCATTTCAAATTTTGGCTGAAAATGGTATTTTCGGACCCTTAACTTTGGAAATGTTTTATGAATAACGTTAGACTTAAGGAATTTTAAAGAGAATTTGACTTTTAGTTTGAAGTGTTTTGCAGTATTGTTTTTGAAACACTTTTCACGTCACATTTGTATATCCAATAGTTATAAGTATTCGTAGTGCGTTGATCAATTCCTTCTTCTTGAAGTTTCACATTTATCACTTTTGGCATTTTCCTGAGTTTATGGAGGTGTATAGTGCTTCTTATTGTATTTGGAATACTTCATTCATAATTTGCGACGACATGTATCTTACTTTTGTACATTCTTTTAGAGAATCTTGAACAATTAATCTCTTCTTGAGACTTGATCTATTCAACATTGTTATATTCATGTGGCTATTGAATTTGTCCATTCTTGCAGTAATCCAATCAATTGCTTCATATATCTCGTGCATTATGAAACATTGGCATATTCCTGAATTTATTCATATGTTCTCGAATGCTCACACATGATAAGTTGAAATTGGCCGAGCAGATTTCAGCTTTTTTAAAAAATCTTATAGTATTCAATACGCATACTATTAATTGACCTTTCTCAAGACTCTCTTTGACTTTTCAGTCAAAAGTTTTAAAAGGAGCTTAAATGAATGAATATTAAGACGATAAAAGATGCCATTATCAAAAGTTACTACAAGTTTTTAAAAAATGCAGAATCTTTACCATATCATATAGAGTGGTCTGGTTTGTCGCTCTACCGTCATCTTGAACACATTTTTAGGCTAATTAGATCGGGACTTACTGTTTACCGTGGATTCCGAACTACGCACAAACATCCATGCTATCGCCAATATTCGGACCTGAAGCCTATGGAACCAAAGGCCAAAGCGCTAGCCAATTGGCCATCAGGCCGCCCATATCATATAGAAACTAAGAACATTTAGATTATTTAAACATTATAGGTCATGATATATTCAAAAATTATAAGACAGAGCTTTAATGAATCATAATGAAGTTCTTTAAAAATAGACAAAAGGGCATGACATTATATAATAATAATAATAATCTTATAGATAATAGATAAAAAATATTTTTTTATTCTAAATATGTTAGATCGGTTTCAGTATTTTTTTAATGCCATGCATTTTTTATAATCAAGATTATAATTGAGTTAGTTTAGTGCTGTTCAGAAAAGTAATGATTACACAACTAACAAAAATAAATAATTGTTTATGTTTTTATTGCTAAATAATATTTATCACATATTAATCTTGATGCTGAATTTAATACATAATATCTATTGAAAATAAAAATTATTTTCAATCAATCATTTGAATAATTAATGCTCTTAAGTATAATTGCTTAGATAAAAGATTAAATAGCTAAAAACTTTTTTTTTAAATTATTTAAAAAAAAAACGAAGAAATTTTTTTCTGTGCATTGATTAATTATTTATTTAAGAAAAAAAATGTCCCCTCACAATTTTTAAATTTTTTAAAATGGAAATTTTTTTCATAATTCCTTATTTAAAAAATTAAGACATTGTCTCGACTCAATATTTCAAGTCCTTTTATAAATTCCTAATTATACAAGAAAGTTAATTAACACGTTATCCCAAATTGCATTTCACTAATTACTAATTAACAATCTAGAGATAGTTTAAAAAATGATAATTATGTAATTTTTCAGAAAAATAAATGGTTTAAAATATAAATAGTGATTAACAGTCGGATGAAAATACAGATTATCATATTCAAATTTACAAAAATAAAAGAATAATATATAAAATAAAATAAAAAATAATTAACATAAAATAAAAAATTAATAAAATAATATAAATAAAAAATTAATAAAATAATATAAATAAAAAGTTATTAAAATAAAATAAATAAAAAATTATTAAAATAAAATAAATAAAAAAATAAATAAAATAAAACAAATAAATTTTTTTTTAAACTATCTATATGCCTATAAAATGTTTTCCTTTAAATGAAAAAAACTACAGAATTGTGAAACATTCAATTTACACAATTAACGCATTTATGCATTACGTGAAAGATTAATGATTAAAAACTTTAAATTGTTAAAAAGCTTTTATATTTTTGAAAAAAGATTTTTTAAGTCAAAATACATAAAATCTATAACGTTACTATAATTCGGTTAATAATAACTGAAAAACACATATTGTACACCAAATTGAATGATTTGAACTTAACGTCCTATTAGGTTGCAAATTAATTCATTAAAAAATATTATAATCCATTCTATATACTTAAAAACAAATAAAAGATTTTTCTTTAAAAAAAAAAGTCAGAAAATCTCAAGAATTAAACAAACTTTGGTATTGACGTACCTTCAAATTAAAAAAATTTAATTTCTGTAAAAAGGTTTTCACTGCAATATTATGAGCTATGCTGGAAAGCAAAACAGGATGCTATTAAGATAAGTATGCCAACCCAAATGATCTTGAGGGCCACTTTGATGCATCCCTAACTTTGCGGGCCTCATATAAAATTATATATCCTCATATTAGATTTAGACCCACTATAGACATTTTTTGGAGTGAAACATTGAAACACAATGAGTTATTATTATTGTTTATTATTATTCTTACATGTAAACATAGATAATATAATAATAATAATAATGATGATACTAAACGCATATTGTAAAGAAATATATAACACATAAAAATGAAATATATAAAATAAAAAATATATAAATACAAACGCAATAAAAAAAATGAAATCATTAAAAAATATTTATTTCACTAGTGCGATATTTGTTTGCGCAAGAATATTATTTTTAAAATCAAAGTTAATTTTTTTCATAATTTCGACAGTTAATTCTTGAATATATGGATGCACACATAATGTATTTTTTAAAATTAGTTTTCACTACTTTGGCCGTTATAAAACAAATATATTTTGTAAAAGTGTAATAAATCTCACGGGCCGGAAAAATGTTCTAGTGGACCGCGGGTTGGCCATCCCTGGTCTAGAAAGAAGCCGACTAGATTATCTCTAATGGTGCAGAAATAATCTTTATTTCTGTACCATCAGAAATAATCGAATCGTTAACAATCGAGTACTATTACTTTGATAAATGGTAATCTCGGTATAGATTGTCTGGCTGAATTGTTTTGGTAAAAGTTTTCTTAGCTTTTTCCCTAATATGACGTGCAAAGGGATAAACACTTTAAGCGCAAAAGGGATAAATTAATTATTTTTTAAGGAATAGTTATCCTTCCGGTAAGCCAATAGGGAATAATGCAGATCCATAGAAACAGTTGTATTATAAAATAGTGAAATTAAAGAAGCGTCAATTTTCAAGCTTTCTATAAAGAGATTAAATTCAAAATTAATGTTTAGTAGTTAGTACATCGGTCAGTGGTTATCAAAAGGTGAGCCAGGACACAATGAGGTTGGGGGGGGGGCTGAATAGCCGAGTGTCTAGCGCTCTGGCTCTCGGTGCCAAATGTTTCGTGTTCGAGTCCCGGCGGTACCATGGATGTAAGTATTAGTTCGGAATCCATTGGTCCGGTCTCATATAACTGTAGAGCGTCACGGAACCAAGTCAGACTTCCACCTACGGGTGCTTCATCAACAACAGGAGCAGCCCCCTTTCCCTTCAATCATGGGGGTTCGTGGGCTTGGTCTAGATGTCTACCAAGTGAGATAAGAAACATCAACAGGACACAATGATGATCCCTGTGGTATTTCAGAGAAGTATGTGCCAAATATAAAAACATAGTTACTCTTTTTCTTGTCAGTTTTCTCATTCAAATATAGCTTTCAATACAAACGACTAATCGTTCCGATTGCTTTTTTTTTCTCTTTTCTTCACATAAAAAGTTGCCAAAAAGCAATAATGCGCCAAAAAGAAGGTTTCCGAAAAACTAGTTTTGCTTTGCACTGACGCACACTTTAGTCTAATTAGACAGTGGCCTACAGTTTAACTTAGATTCGAACCACCACTGGTGCCATGGATGCTTGTAGTGGTTCGTTATCCAAGTTAAACTGTAGGTCCCGGCCTAATATGACTTTTTGGGCGTAGGGTTGAAAAAGAAAACATTTCCTATCTCGAAATTTGCCTTGAGCTCTTGCGCCAATGAAGAAGAAGATATAGTTTGATGCATCGCTCTACGGTCATTTTTGTGTACATTTTAGGCTAATTGGATCGGGACATACAGTTTAATATGGATTCTGAACCCCCTAACAAACATGTATGCCACTGGCAGGATTCAAGGATTCAGGATTCGAAGCCTGGCATCCTGTAAGCCAGATGGTGGTACTGTGGCACCAAAGGCGAGAGTGCTAGCCAATTGGCCATCAGGCCGCTTGAGAACCTATGAGTGGTAATTTACATGGTTTTGCACTAGGACAGTTAATGTCTATGTGATTTTCAATTTAAAAAAATTTCCATTTCCGCCTCTGAGACTCCACTGTCTGTAAGTAGTTGTCTGTGGAGTTGACCATCTGAATATAAAAAGGGTTAGTAGAAGATGCATATTTGTCAAAAATTTATATATACTGCGCCTACAATTATTTGTAAACTTTTTAATGACCCCAAACTTCAAAAAGTTCGAGAACCACTGACACAGACCATAGATACACTTTAAATATAAATGTTTGTTTTAAAACAATATAAATCAAAGCATCCATTTTATATACATCCATTTTGAATCTATCATCTTCTACGATGGAGGATCAAAAAATAATGGGCGAAATCCAGACGGCGTAGATCGGAAAACAATGAATCTAAATAAAATAATAAGTTGGAAGTAAAAAAAAAAAAGAAAATTGTAAAAATAACCCCGATTCCCATTAAAGTTAAATTCCGACCTTGGGTCCCACTTGACATGGGAAAAGAAAAAAAAATAATAAAATGTCGGCCTCTTCCAAAGCACATTATGAGAAAATAATAATTTATCCAATAGCGCAACACCGTCTTCCGTAGACTTGGCTCTTTAGAGATAAGTATTACAGAACTAAATTGCTGGACTGTTCTGAGTCAGACATCTTTGGACACATGATTCAAAAATTGTTTTTATCTTAGTCATGAGCAATCTTTTTCGTGTTAATTTAATAAGTTTTTTTTCAATGAAGCTGACATATCTTTATGCCATAATCAAGAGCTGCACCGACGTTACTCATTTAGCACTACCCAAGGGCACCTGTAGCTTGAATATATGATACGGACGCGAGTACCACTACACCCACAACACTCTAAGATCTTAATTAGATCGGGACCTATTGTTTAAAGTGGATACCGAACCACAAGAAACATCCACGGTACCGACGGGACTCGAACCCAAAAACTGTGGTACCAAGTGCTAAAAGCGCTAGCCACTCGGCCATCAGGTCGCTAATTTAATATGCAAGTAAATGCAATATATATGAGCTACAATTTTTTGTTGCTGTAGTTGAACACGGATGAGCCTCGTGTTCAACTTTGGTAAGGACCCACCGACGGACGATAAGGGGCAGGCATTACCTTCCGTGAAGACTTTAACCGTAACTGCCTGCTTTTAAGTGTCGTGTGTGAGGAAACCCAGAAAACTACTACCATCAATTTCAGTACAGATTCGAGGAACTTTATACACGTTACTACAATGGCCATCGTTTTTGAAAGCAGTGAATACAATGGACACAGGAATTTGAACCTAGCACTTCTGTCTATTAGTTAACACCTTACCACTTGGACACTAACAGGGAATATGCAAGAGATAAAATATCGTGTGGTATTTGCATTTTTTGGCAATATTTCTTGCATGTGTTGGCTACAATTACTTTAAATTAATTACTGAACATGTCTTCTTCATTGGCCCAACAGCCCCATGGGTTTCTTTTTACGGGATAGGGTTGTCAGCCCTACGCCCAACGATCTGCAGTCACATTAGACAGGGTCTAACGGTTTAAAGCGAATTCCGAATTACAAATATTCATGACACTGCCGGGACTCGAAATCAAAACCTGTGGCACCAAGCGCCAGAGCGCTAGCACTAACATATAGGCGATTTTAATATTTTTAATTAAAATTATTATAATAGAAAAAAAAAAATATTAAAGAAATTTGCTGTGAAAGTTCTCTAATAATTCTAGAAATAAAGAAATTATTAAAGAAAATTATTATTAAATTTTTTTGACAAATATTTTTGTCAATTCGTCGGCACAAGTAATTGTGGTAATTCGTTAATCCATGTGTTGTTTACTGTCGGTGTTGTTTCACTGCAATATTATGAGCCATGCTGGAAAGCAAAACAGGGATTATAAGGATTTTCTAGCTTCCTAAATCGTTACAAAATGAATGCGTTCATTCAATCAAAATTCGTTTATTCGTTCAAAAATCATTCAATTGAGAGGAATTAATCAAATAGAAACTCAAATTATGTTTTCTGCGCTTTATAAAATTTGTCACTGAAATTGGCCAAGATTCATTTTTTTTTTTTTTTGGCAAACGCTAACTAATAGTAAAAAAAAAAAAGGCTATAATTAAGAACACTTATGAAAAATTGCCTCAATTTATCTCCCGGTAATCTTTTGGTGAATGCGGATATTATTAAAAATTTTCCGAACTGCAAGTCAATTTTTTCAATTCCTTCTATTAGCTCACACTCTCCCTATATATATCTTGTTCAAATTTCCAATCATTAATAAAATACTTTTTATTCATCCACTTAAGTTCAAATACATTTTTTTTTGAACTTGTAGTGGATGACACTGATGTTAATACAGCTTTTTCAAATATTAATTCAGTAATTAAATTTAATTAATTAATTGTAGTTTTTTTTTTTTAGATTTAAGTTGAATATATCTACCAATAGATGACATCAGATAAACTTTAAAAAAAAATGAATGAAAATTATTTGTAAAGAACTTTCTGCAATACAGTGAAAAAAAAAGTAGGAATTAACTTTAAAATTTTTTTTTTTTATATTACTTGTTTAAAACTGTGCATGAAACAGATCATCTCCCCTCAGAATTTTTAATTTATTGAGGAATTCTAGCTGATGCCAATCTCCTATTTCCAATTCAAACTTTATATATAATAACTACTAAACTATTTATTTTTATCCTACTATATATAATTCTTCTGTACGTGAGTTGAACTCCTCTAAATAGCTGGGCCGATTTTGATATAATTTTTGTGTGTGTTTGAGTGGGTGTTTGGATGGTTTAGATTCATAATGGAAGCGTTAGGTGGCGTTGCTATCGATATAATTCTCCTGTATATGTGTTTGTTACTGAATTTTTCCTAAAAGGGTGGGCCGATTTTGATGGAATTTTTTTGTGTGTGTTTGACAAAACATGGAGAATGTTTTATGCAATTCCCGTTATTGTAAGTCGTCACCAGATGGTGCTGCAGCATGCCAACTTCTATACTGTTCAACCAATCGCTATGAAAATTGGTAATGATATGTATTCGAGTAAGGAAAATAAGTTCGCGCTATCCACTTTATTGTTACTTGCCACTAGATGGTGCTTATTT
Source organism: Caerostris extrusa (assembly GCA_021605095.1). NCBI lineage: Eukaryota > Metazoa > Arthropoda > Arachnida > Araneae > Araneidae > Caerostris > Caerostris extrusa. The sequence continues at coordinate 75,159 of BPLR01013153.1, forward strand.
CATCTTATATACCGTTCAAACGATATCCATGAAAATGATGTATGCACATATATTGGAACATGGAGAATATATTCGCGATATGTAATTTTCTACAATGCATTTTTTTTTTTTTTTGCAGGACAATGCATTTCGGGTTCTAAATATCTAATATAAATATCTGAATTGCAGCACCATCTGGTGGTGACTTACAGCAAAGGGGATAGCACGCTGCTGGTTCAGATTAAACATGCTTTAAATAAAAGCGTCATACGGTTCATTTAATATGTTGTATTTAACTGCTACCAGATATAATAATAATAAACAATTTTTCAAAATATAGATAAATTTTCTGAATAACAAATATGAAATCAATATAGAAAAATTAGGACACAACAACTTTTATTCATAAAAAAAAGGATAGATACATATACAGATAGTTAGCCATTAATGAGAAGTGATTTAATTATGTGCATCGATTAAGTTAATCTGGATTTCATGCAGAACAGCAATTAGTAATTTATCCGTAGGAAAAGGAAGCCATGAATTTCAATAAGGAATTAAATTTTCATCTATAAACTAAATCTCTGGAACGCAGGACACATGGAGTTATTTAAATCTATGGCGTGTTTGGCAACTGATAATGATGCAAATGATATATTGACTCAAGATTATTTAAAACCAATTATGATAATAAATGATTATTTCACAAGTAAGCACTTTTAAATATTAAATGCTAATAAATCTCACGTTCATGAAAGTCAAAATGCTTGATATAATTCAATTAAAACAATTGTTATATAATTCTGATATATGATTTTTAAGACAGAAAAAAGATTAAAGATCTTACTAGAATACAAATAAGATCATTAAAAACTGCAATCCGGCCATATTGCAATGTTTAAGGAAGGAATAAAGATTTAAAAAATGATTAGCAGCAATCTCAAAGATAAAAAAAATATTCATATTACTTTTATTTAACGAAAGTGCTCTGTTTTAACTAATAATCACTAGTTAAGTTTGATTAATTAAGTTAATTGAAATAATTTTTTGACTTCTGTTATCAATAAGTAGCAGCTTCAGTTATTGTTGTGAATGATTAACAGCTTAATTTTAATTACTAATATTTTACCACTTATTTTTAATTACCAATAATTAACTGCTCATTTTGTTATCAATAATTAACGGCTTATTTTTGTGGTCAATGATTAACAGCTTAATTTTAAATAGCAATATTTTACCACTTATTTTTAATTACCAATAATTATCAACTCATTTTTTGTTATCAATAATTAACGGCTTATTTTTTGTAATCAATGATTAACGGATTAATTTTAATTACCAATGTTTTACCACTTATTTTTAATTACCAATAATTAACTGCTCATTTTTGTGGTCAATGATTAACAGCTTAATTTTAATTAGCAATATTTTACCACTTATTTTTTAATTATCAATAATTAACTGATCATTTTGTTATCAATAATTAACGGCTTATTTTTGTGGTCAATGATTAACGGATTAATTTTAACTACCAATGTTTTATCACTTATTTTTAATTATCAATAATTAACTGCTCATTTTGTTATCAATAATTAACGGCTTATTTTTTGTGGTCAATGATTAACGGATTAATTTTAATTACCAATGTTTTACCACTTATTTTTTAATTAACAAAAATGAGCCGTTAATTATTAGTATCAATAATTAACAGCTAATCTTTATTATCAATAATTAACAGCAAATCTGTATTATCAATAATTAACAGCTAATCTTTGTTATCAATAATTAACAGCTTATTTTTTGTTATCAATAATTAACAGCTAATCTTTGTTATCAATAATTAACAGCTAATCTTTGTTATCAGTAATTAACAGCTTATTTTTTGCTGTCACTCATTAACCACTTATTTTTTGTTCTCAATAATAAGGAGATTTTTCTAGTTATAAATAATTTAGAACTTTTTTTTTTTTTTATTAATAATTAATCGTAATTTGGTGAAATATTTAATAAGAAGCTCATACGAATTTATATAAAGACGAAACTCAAACGTTATATGTACGAAGTATGTATGAGTTCTAAGCAGAGATGGGGAGTCGGTTTAGAAAATCCGATTATCGACTCTTTTATAAGAATAATTGTTATTTTTCAAAAATTCTAGAAATTACGATAAAACTAAATATTAAGGAAGAAATTTTAAAAAATTTATAAATATATATATATATATATATATAGAATCGGCTGGGCCTATATACAGGTTATCCATAAAATTATTTAATAATTATTATGAACAGAAAATATTAAGTTATTTAATTATTAACTTGTGAAAGAAATTAAAAAAATATAAACAAACCAACCAATAGCCACGGAAGCCACAGACCCATTCTCCTCAAAAACAAAACAAAAGCTATAATTTCATTAATAAAAAAATAATAAATATAATCTGCTGGGCCGATAACGCATAATAGCAATCTTAAAAAAAAAAAAAAATTTAAATTCTCAACGATTTCTTTTCTCGAAAAATCACATTTTCATTTTGAAATAAAATTATCTCTGTTTTCCCCAGACGATCTTTTTTTGAACATTTTTACATTATTTAATTATATAATTATTAGCTCGTGAAAGAAATTTAAAAAAAAATGAAATTGGTCAGGGACACGAAAGACACACGTTCTCCAAACCAATATCCATAATTTTTATTAATAAAAAACTAATAATCTGCTGGGCCGATTTACAGGTTAACCCCCAAAAAAAAAAAAAAAATTTAGAATTTAATGCAGAATCAAAGCACAAGAATACAAATCACTAGAGCTTATCTTAATAACGAGAAGCACAAAACAGACTCGAGACCAAAGATGGCCGCCGTCGGTCCCTGCATTTGAGTCCCTCAGTCAGATATCGAAAGACGAAGCCCTGCAAGTTTCATAATATCTCCATCTTCCCTTTTTTTCCCTTTCCCCTTGCTGTAACGAGCATCGCAGGCGACGGGTGGCCAATATCATGCAAATGAGTCGGAAAGTGGGTTATCGCGGAGATGATGATGATGATGCCGTGGGATATCTCCCTCCTCTTGGGGGATACCTTTTGCACGACGGAGGGGACCAGTTGCTCTTCATCGATGCCAATTGTGAAACGGAAACGAACCGACGACCGGCGGTCATTACTCATCGATTGCTTTCAGGACAATTGCAGATCACTGTTTCAATTTCCAACTCCGGTCGATTTTTCATTGGGTTTCATTCTCTTTGCTCCAGTGAATAACAATTGAAATGAAAGTTGATAATGCTTCACAGCTTCAAAAATAAAATAATTTGAATGAATTATTTTAAGTTAATCACTAAAGTATATTTTTTTTTCCGATAAATATTCGCTGTTTAAGAATCATTGGGTTTAAATTTTTCTTCTTTTGTAGTTTCTGAAATAAGAGGTATGGCTAATTTATTAGTAGTTGGATACGCAATGAAAAGACTAGTAATGGCAGATGAAAAAGTTAAAAAAAAAAAAAAAAAAAAAAAAAATGAGATAAAAAATTAGAAATGGTAGAATTTTTAATATAAAAAGGAGTCGCAATCGACTTTTTCATCAATGGAGTAAAAAAAAAAGTATATGAATCGAAGTCATTTATGTATACCAGCATTAGAGTAAACAAGAGTGTTATACAATGTATCAGTTAATTGCTTATTCCATGCTCTATAAAAAAAAAAAAAAATTAGGTGACCGAAGAAAAAATTTTTTAATAACTTTGTATTGTTGTTAATATATAATTTGTTTATAATGAAACTGATGGCTATAATGACAGATTCAGAAAAATAGAAGCAAAATATATTTTTAAAAATCAATTTTTTTTAAAGAAAATTTTAGAAATATAATTTTTTTCTTCAAAGGCGCAATAACCCCATGATGGATCAAGGCCGTCTGCCTACTGGCTGATTCCGGGACATGAGATGTTTTCTTTTTACAGAGCATAGTTGCAGGCCAGACATCCCTAAACGCTCTATAGTCTTTATTAGACCAGGGATATAGAATTTGTCGAGTGTATCGACCGTTCTGATCCAAGGGTTTTGGGTTGATCCCGGCAGATGTACCATAGAAGCTGTTGTTGTGGTATCGGAATCCATTTTAAAAGAAAATTTAAAAATCATATGACTGCAAAGAGCGTCATGGAATGCCCCATGGCGGGACTTCTCTTACCCACATCATTCCCAAATTGTATAAGAGCAACTCAGCTCTAGAAGACAGTGATGTGATGTGGTGTAGTAGTAGTCATATTACACTGGGACCTACGCTTTAAAGTGGATTCCGAACCACTACAAACATCCATGGCGGAACCACGGACTCAAACCCGAAACCTGTGGCACCGAGCGCTAGACACCCGGCCATCATGCATCATTATTATTACAAAATAAACAAAAATTTTAAAAAAGTTTTTAGTTTTTCAAAAATTAAAATATGTACGCTATTTAGAAAACATTTGTTAAAAAATTTGAAGTGGTATTAATTAGGTAATCACATAAAAACAAACATTTTTTTTTGATTTTTTTTTTTTATTGAATATAAAAAATGGATTATTAATAATAAAACGTATTAAACTATATTTGACATTAAAAAATTCTTTTATCATATAGAGTCCTTTTATTCATAAATTAGAAAATAAATTTAAAAATATCAGAATTTTTTTTTCTTGCAGCCCGAATCGGAAAAAAAAAAATATATGCAAAAATTTTTTTTTTTTTTTTTTTTTTTTTTTTGCAAAACTGCATTATCTTTCTTCCCATTAAGAACACGATCCGATCTTGTTCATCAGAACCATTAAAAGAATGAAAAAAAAAAAAAAAAAAAGAAATTGGGATCATTTTATTTCAATTACCAGTAGGAGGAAAAAAAAAAACCTTGAATTCTTAGGGCATTACTTTCGATTTAAAATCGAATTTTCGGCATAGTCTTTTTGGTACGATAAAACTATAATATAATTAGGTTTCGCATTCTTAATTATCTTTCAATATCTTGCTAATTATCCATCGTTCTCCAGAACTTTATTGTTGCTAACACAGACAGGGAAAAAAAAATGCAAAAAATCAATTTCCGATGGAAGATTTATTAAAAAAGACTACAATAACAGTTAAAAAATATGCAGAATACCATAGTTCTTAGTATTTTATACATTAGGAATAAGTCTTTTTTATATACTGACAGATAATTATAATTGATTATCTTTAAACTTTTCGTACCTTTTAAAAAAGAATGGAGTTTTCCTGAAAGAACATTCTGTTGTAATTATAAAAAAGACAGTTAAACTCAAAGTAATAAAAATCTCGTTTATTATTAATAATTCTAAATAAAAAATACACCATTTATGTATTATTACTAGCAGGGCCCGGTAAAAGATTGTTCTGACCAAAAAAAAAAAAATGTATTGTAAAAATTACATATCACTAATATATTCTCCATGTTCCAACATATGTGCATACAAACTGTCACGGATATCGTTTGAACGGTATATAAGATGAAATGCTGCAGCACCTCTGGTGACAAGTAACAATAAAAAGGATAGCGTGAACATACTTTCCATAGTCGAATACATTATATTACCAATTTTCAAGAGCGATTAGTTGAAAGCTATAGAAGTTAATGTATTATCACCAACTGGTGGTGACTTACAACAAATAAGATAGCATAAAAACATTTTCCATGTTTTGTCAAATACACACAAAAATTTCATCAAAATCGGTCCAGCCGTTTAGGAGGATTTCAGTGACAAATACACATACAGAAGGATTATATAGATTGCAGCGCCACCTACTGGGTCCAATTAGGAATCTAAAACATCCAGAAACCCACTGAAACACATACACAAAATTTCATCAAAAATCGGTGAAAGCCGTTTAGGAGGGGTCTTAGTAACAACAAACGTGCAGAAGAATTAAATATATAAAGATAACATAAATGGATGAAAAACATTAAAGATGCCGATATTAATAATGGTAGGAAATTTGATGTAGGCTAGAAACGATATATTTCTCTCTGGTAATGCAAAAAAGAACTATGTAAAAATTATAAAATTTGAAGTCATTTAAATAAATTTTGTAACAATTTACATTGTTTAACAAACAAGGCGCAAATAATTTTTTGCCAATTTTTTTTTTTTGTAGTTGCAAATCACATTTTAATAATTTATAAGCATCCTAGAAATACTTTTACTGAAATAAATAAATTTTGAAGAAAGTATTGAAACATTTTTAAGAAAATTCTGTGCAATATGAATTCTTTTCGGAGATGAAAATACAAAAAACTAGCTTTTCCTTAAAAAAAAAAAAATGGTGATCGATCACCCACTCCTCAAACAAAGAGAGAGAATCATCTTCTTATGATCTTAATATATTCTTCCTCTCCAAGATCCTGACCTTAAATAGCAGACCCTTTTTTTTTTTTTTTTTTTTTTATTATTTTTTTTAATGAGTCTCGAACTTGAAGATTCCGGGCCAAATTTAGAGCAGTTGCGGGTGCATTGTCTTCTCGAGATTTCCAATTGTTCTCGAAGGTCAGAGATCATGGGGGCATCCTTTTCTATCACGTGTCGTGCTCCACCCCCACCTGGTTCATTGAGTCTTCGACTTCCCGGTTCATTTATTTACTCTGCGATCCTTTTTTAGGTTCAAGGTCATGGGTCCCGGTTTTAGAATGCATGCCGAACCAGTGGTATAAAACGTGGTAATGCATTTATTTTATAGCATCGAAAACCGCAAGCTGCGGGAGTGAAATATTTTTTGTAGGCGGAGGACTGTTTGACCTTTGCCCCTTTTTTAAGAAATGGAATGCATTGGGTGATGAGAAAGAGGCGTTTCAAAATTGAATGATTTATTTATTTTTTTTAATTTTTGAATAAGTTAAAAGGTCAAATGGGTAATTTGCAAGTGATTCACATTATTAATAAATAATACCATACCTGCACGTTGGTGGAAAATTAATGATGATACATTTTCAAAATGGATGCTAGTACAGAAAACTAAACCAGGATAAAAAAATATCTACCACAATAGTTTTTACCTCATAAGACATTTCTGCAGCAAGATGGCCACAATTGGCTAGCGCTAGCTTTTGGTACCACAGGCTACAGGTTTTAATTCTGGCGGTGGAAGGATGTTTATTAGGGGTTCGGAACCACATTAAGAGCCCAAATTGTGCTCAAAATGACCGTAGAGCGACAATCAAACCAAATCTAATGGCAGTTCAGTCAATAAAGTATTTGTTTAGTTTCTTTTCTTTAGCTCACACCTTTCTGAAATTTACATCCATATCTTTAGACATTTTAAAATCTTAACTAAGAAATTTGATATTTGCATTAAAGAAACGGTTGATAAAGTGGCACTCAAACTTGTCAAACCGGAAATACCTCAAAAACACCAGATAATCAACAAAGAAAAGAAATAACATGCAGATTATAAAAAGAACCAATAGATGGCCCACCTAATATTATATCATTACATAGCACAATAATATTATATCACCCAATATTATATAATGTTATATCATCCCATTACTATGAATGTTATCAGATACATCTTCAAGTGATTAAAGTGATTTTGAACCAATTTCCTCCACAAGAAATACCTTATCTGACTATGATCAACAATTTTTAAATGCACAATTTTGGAATCTATATAGCAACAAATAAAAATAAATATTCTGGTGTGTAAATTCAATTTTTTTTTGCCTTGGAAAATCACATCATCAGCCACATCGGGAGATTGATTTACATATTTTCTATGTGAGACTTTTATACGGTGCCTATTTACGCATAAAAAAGTGTTTCGTAAATAATATATTTCATAGATAAATACTTATACTTTTTTTATAATTTTTTTTTTTCCCAATTCCAACACAATTTTCCCAACACAGATGGATGTCTTTTTGTAGAAAGCATAAAATAAAGCTATTTACGAATTTATTTTTTAAAGTATTATACGTCAAATAATTGTTCATTAACAGGAGTTTAAAGACCATCATTATTATAGTTCATAATCACGTAAACATAAAAGTACAAAAATTTTACTTTTCACAAATAAAAAAAATTATTAAAAAAAAATGCGTACACTATATTTTCATGAAAGAGATACATTTCATATATTCCAAAATAAAACATATGAAAAATATGAGCATAAATGAACAGGAAAAATAGGAATATTTAGTTGGCATACCATAAATTTATAAATATAACTGCATTCAAAGATTTCGAGAAATATGCAAATAATGTCCGCATATAATTTAAACTAGTTTACCAATCTAAAGCAATCTCTCTCATGAAATAAAATTTTATATTTCAATTATATTTGATTAAAGTTTTTAATTAATTAATGAAATAATAAAAGATAATGTCTAGAAATAATATTTTAATTGTAGCTTTCGAAAGGACAAACAGTATTGTGAGTCTTAACTTTATGTAAAAAATAGGTAATTTTACAAAAAGTTAATTATACTACAATACATAAAAAGTTTAATTTAAAAAAATAAGATTTTCCAAAGATACTTGAAATTATATACTATTTTATTTTTTTACAAATATCTTTTAATATTTAACCTATTAAAAAAGCCAAACATTGTTATAAATAAAGCCATTTTTACTATCTTCTCTTATTTTTACAATATGCTTTTTATTTTATATGTAAACAAACATAGAATTTAAGTTCAAAACCAAAAAATGAATCTAAATTAACACTTTTAAAAGAAATAACTAAGAAACGATTCTTTTTGATTCATTGAAATCTGCAGAAGAAAAAGAAACGAACAACGATTAAAAAAATTTTGACAAATTTATATCTTATAAAAAATTTCATAAATATCTTTTGTAAAAAGTCCAAAATTATTTGATAATAATAAAAGGAATCGAATCAATCAATCGATTCGATTCATTTAAAGCTCACCCATCATCGAATCAATCGATTCATTATCGAATCAATCGATCGGATTGCGAAATCCCATCATCGAATCAATCGATTCATTGTTGGAAATCATTATCGAATCAATCGATTCAGGATATTGAAATCAATTATCGAATCAATCGATTCATTATTGAAATCCATTATCGAATCAATCGATTCATTATTGAAATCTATTATCGAAATCAATCGATTCATTATTGAAATCCATTATCGAATCAATCGATTCATTATAAAATTCACTTATCAGAATCATTATTGAAAAAGAAAAATTTCTTTAGTCCTAATTTTAAATTATGATTTTCCTGCTCTTCATTTCCATATTTAAATTAAATGATTAGAATTTTTCCACCACTGTTTACGATCCACAACAACATTATTTAGTTTAGAAAGCGAAGGCTCTGCTCACACATTGCTAACTTTAACCGTACCGTGACGTTCCATCCCCACCCACATCGGCAGGATTAGAACGACTCCGGAAAAAGCAAAGATAAAAAATTCGGAAAACCCGGAGGCGAACAATCGATTCATTTTCAACTTCGTTACTTGAGGAATTCCGCAGGCAAAGAGAAATCGCTTCGAATAAGCGGAGTTTTAATCGCCGCACCATTCGCTGCAACCAAATCACCGGTGTGCCTTCAGACGATTCTCATTAGCGATGCCACACGCACAAAAGGTAATTCCACTCTGGAAATTCTGAAAACGCGCCTGGGTGGAAAGGCCACCTGTAGTGAAATCAGCCGCCAGTGATTCTGAAAAAGCAATCATTTCCTCACTTATAGGCACAATTTTATGTAAGTGGAATGCCGTTCTTTTTTTTAAACCGTTTTGTTAAAAATCACGTTAAAAATGATACTTCGCTACAGGACCATAAATTATTCAAACTGCAGTTTGGGTTGACGGTGCAGAATTCTGCTTTGGCTCGGATTTTTTGGCGAATGATAGCAAATATTTATGCTTATTTATTTACGGAAAGATAAAATGGGACAGGAAATTACATAGTAGAGTGGAAAAGAGAGAAAGAGATAGAGAGCGCCTATACCTAATCACCAAGTTATTAAAATTGTACGCTGAAGCTCATAAATGCCAGAAAGATGGTTTTATCTTAATTCGATAATGTAGGGATTTTTACCGAGGGAAAAAATAGCTTCCGTAAATAAACCTAGTATGTAATTCCTTTTTAATGTTGTGCTACATATTAGCCATACAAAACGAACTTATTCCAATGAAATTTACCCACAAATATTAGCAAAAAAAATAGTAAAAGTAAAAGCTATATAAATATTATTAGCTAAAAAATAGCTATAGTAAAATATTGCATTAATATTCGGTATAAATATTTCAATCAATTATGTGTTTAATGTACTGCTTTGAAAAGCATGATAAAAACAAGGTTTAATTTTCAAATAAGTTCGAAGTAATGAAATAAATTTTTGTTAAAATCGCATAATAGGGGACGTTGTGATTTGCCGTCAAATTCTTTTCTTTCGTCAAAGTCAGCTAAAATAACGGTTCGTAATTGTAAGTGAAATGATTTACAGAAAGTACAAAAAACCCGGAATACCACATTTGGCTACTTACAACTTAGTTGGCTCCACAAAATGTTGCCAAATCCCAATGGTCCCTATTTTGAGATTTTAGTAAAAATTTTTTTATTAACATACTAGAATATTATTAACAGTCCTATTAAATATCGAATCAGTTTGAAGGTAATTTAAATATAATAATACAAAATATACCTTTATTTTTATTATAACTTTTAATTTATCTTCGTTAAAATTAGTAATTATGAAACATAATTTTTAAAAAAGCATTTAAAGTAAATTATTACCCATAAAATTATGGGTATTGTTTTTCTCTGAATGCTTCGTTTCCTTGATCAATTTTTTGCCCTTGACCACTTTCAACGTTTCTTATTGGTTTAGTTAAATTTTTTTTCATAAGTTTTTATACATAATATTCATGTAATTTTGTTTCTCGTACTAATTATTATATAATTAAATAATGTGCAATTGTTCTGAAAGATCGTCTAGTGAGAGCAAAGATAATTTTATTTCGAAGTGAAAATAAGATTTTTCAAGAAAAAGAAAATCGTTTGGAATTCGATAGTTTTTAATTTTTTTAAGATTGTTGTTATGTGTTTTGTTCTTTCATATAATTCTAAATTTTATGGGTAACCTATATACTGGCCCTACAGATTACATTTTTTAATATAATTTTTAATTTTGAAAATTAAAAGGAATTGACGATAAAATGTATTAATATAAATGAAATTAATTAAAATTAAACGAAAAAAAAAATTAGAAAATTAATCATTATTAATATTAATTATAATTCGATAAATGACTTTAAAATTACTGAACATTACATAATGCATTTATTCTCTTAAAAGCCACCAATTTACGGAAGAATTTCATCTCATTTCATCATCTTTTGTTCTTACATTAAATTCTAAATTTTATGGGCAACCTGTGAATCAGCCAAACAAATTAGTATTTGTTTTTGTAATATTTTGGATACTTTTGAAAGGCAGGAGCATGCTACACTGAATTTCCGATTCAAATGAGTTAAATTTGAAACTCGACACGTGATGTTGAACCGAAAGCTTTTGTGTTTACGCTTAGGAAGAGGTCGATAAATATGTAGGCAGGGGCCTGAATGGCCGAGTGGCTAGCGCTCTGTCGCTCGGTACCACAGGTTTCGGGTTCGAGTCCCGGCGGTGCCATGGTTGTTTGTAGTGGCTCGGAATCCACTTTAAACCGTAGGTTCCGGTCTAACACGATCGTATAGCGTTGTGGAGAGTGACATATTAAAAATAAGGAAAAAACTAACTGTTCATATATATAGTGATTAGGGATTATAGTCCTTGTTGCTTCACATCAACATATACCACTTCATTCATCATCATCATCATAAATGTGTAGGCTAGAATGATCTTTATTTGGGCTAGAGGAGCAGAATGCGAACTTTCAATATGCAATATATTTGGGAATTCATTCAAAATTACGGTGACATAATGTGGGTGCCACACTGGGTAACATTGCATCTGCTACATTTATATCGTTCTAGTGAGAAGGATTTAGATCAAAAGGCTCAACATTAAAAAACATTACTTTCCAAGAACGGTTTGGTTTGTCGCTCTGCGGTCATTTAGTGCACACTTTCGGCTACTTAGACCGGGCCCTACAGTTTAATGTGGATTCCGAACCATTCACAAACATCCATGCCAAGTATGATTAATGATTAAATTTATATTTTAGTAGTTGCCTGAAAGTGTTTTTAAAGTTTAATATCAAGCTTATTTAAAAATTACCATGCGATTTGCAGCAAACAAAATTAAAAATATTTAATCCAACCGATTTAAATGTCTCGGATGTAGTTAAAGATGCGACACTAACATTTGATAAAACTGATTTAAATAAAAACAGCAATAATAATTCAGTAGCATTATAAACAAATTTATTATATACAGTTAAGACGAAAGTATTTTACAAAAAAATACAAATAAAATATCCTTGAATAACCGAATTTTTAACCATTTAATATGCTCGGCATCGTATCTTTATTTTATTGTGAATCGTTTATTAGTAAAACGTGTCGTAAACACAGATAAATTGCTTCTGCTTTCACTTAAGACAGACAAATAAAAGTAGTCAACCACCCGTTCTGTGCTAAATACATTCCAAAAACTGTGAATGATGTTTATTTAAAATAAACAAAATAAGAATGCGAGGATTAGAATGTTAAAAGATCACGAATTCGATGAAACGTGAGATATCGATGTCACATATCCAAGGATACAAGAAGCATCTTGTGCAAAGATATGGCCAAAACAGGTCTCAAAAAAACAAGCAAAGCGGCAAACTAAACGGATGCACCGTTTTCGTGAGACTATTTGACACAATTTGTAGGAAATTAAACGAAAGTGTCATGTCGCGAAAAACCAAATGTTGCTCATCAGAATGAAGAACTGAATGCAAACAAACCCGAGGAATAGAAGCTTCCGTGTGTCATGTCCGATGATGAAACAAACGAACAAACGAACTCAACTCATCAGTGTTGTCCTTGGTAGTTAAAATTGGGCCCATTTTTCATAAGGAAATATACGATTTGCAAACAGAATCTAGACAAAACCACGTGCAGACATGTATTAACAATAGAAATTGTTAAATCCCTCGCACAACCGCAGAAAAACGAAATTTGAAATTGTTGGAATGAAATTAACACGAATTTGACAACCTATTTACAATATGATGCTATTTTTCCATCTGCATATCTTTTCATCGCAGCCAGATGTTCAATTGGCTAGCACTCTGGCCTTTTGATATCACAAGCTTCAGATTCGAATCTGGCGATGGCATAGATGTTTGTTAGTGATTCGGAATACATTTTCAACTGTAGGTCCCGGTATAATTAGTCTAAAGTGTGCACAAAATGACAGTAGAAAGACACAAACCAAACTTATCTTTCGTCTTTGACTTTTGCGACAAACAATAATTCATATAGTGTGATTCAAAAATCAATATAATCATGGATTTATTAATTATGAAAACATATTTTAAATTACAGTATATAACTTAATTTAATTAATATAGTTCAGTTCTTGAGTTACCACATAATTTAATTAGTATAGTTCAGTTCTTGAGTTACCACATAATATAATTACTATAGTACAGTTCTTGAGTTAACCACTTTGAAGCCTGACAGTGAACTTTAGGAGAAGGGGTTGTGAGAAAAATTATCAATCCATGAACTAGAGCAGTACATTGTCTGTGAAATGTAAAAGTATATTACGAGAATCCGTAAATTCTGAAACTATCAGAAAGGTTTTAAGAAACCATAAGTATCAAGGCAGAGTAACCCTACATCAGCAAAACAAATCGAAAATCTATATCGGCATTTTCTAAAATGTACGTGTGAAGCAGAACAGAATTTTGGGAAATGAAATTTTTGTGGATGAAAACAAATATACATATATTTTTGGATGGGAATGACAAAGGGAAAAGTTTGGCACAGACCAAATACAGCATTACATATCAAAAATTTGCTTCTTACTGTAAAACATGGAGGTGCCAACCAATTAGTCTGGGGTTGCATGGCAAGCTCTGGTGGGAAGAACTTAGACTGTATAGATCATACAGTGAATAAATATGCATACCTTGACATTCTCAGGCAAAATTTAAAGCAAAATGCGAAAACTTGGGAATCTCGAGACATTTTAAATTGTACCAGGATAACGACTCAAAACATGTTGTTGATATTTGCAAGTTATGGATCCTCTGCCATTGTTCTGGTGAGATTAAGACTCCTGTCCAAAGTTCAGACCTTAATACTGTTGAACATAAGTGCAATTATTTGCAGCAGGAAAACAACAGACACAATATTTCTCACAAGTAGAAGTTAAGAAAATATCTGATCGAAGAGTGCTCCAAAATCAAAGGATTATTCTGCGCAAAACTGATTAAATGCATGCCAAATCGACTACGAGAGATCATTAAGTTTAAGGGTAGCCAAACAAGATATTAACTATCAAGCTCATATTCGTTCTTAATTTACTAGACAGTGCTCCACTTTCTTGCAGCAGATTTCTTGATTTGGTTTCTTTCACTTTAAATTGTAAACATTTTTTTAATGCAGCTGGCAAATAATTAGACAGTTATCTTTTATGTCATAAGCAAGGGCTGCATCAATTTAGTACTAGACAGGGGATGCGTGTAACTTGAAGATAGGCTACGGATGCGGAGTAACACTACCTCTGCAATGCTCTACGATCATTATCATATTATACCGAGACCTACGGTTTAAAGTTGATTCCAAACCACTACAAACATTCATGTTACCGCTGGGACTCAAACCCGAAACAAGTGGTACTAAGCGCCAAATCGCTAGCCAATCGGTCATTCAGGCCTCATTGTAAACATAATTGCAATAATATAAGAATTTTGTGTGAGTTACTATAATTTACGTTTATCAAATTGTGATATATTTTTTGGTTTCATTTGTATATTTAAGTTATACATTATGATAAAATCCTGTGAGCTTGCAATGTGCCCCAAAACTTACAAAGGTGATGTAATTAAAGTTAATAGTTATAATAACAAATAGACAAATCTCGCTGTGGATAATTTTAGATCAACTTGTGCATACTGTATTAAAATACAGAAACACCTTACTTCAATAACGATAATAAGCGAAAGTTTTTAAACTACGAATATTTTTTCATCCGGCATGTAATTAATTTTTATCCGTTAAACAACTTTCAAGCCCAACACAACGATTCAGATTGAGCAAAAGTAAAACACACACACAAAAAAAGAATAGTGAAATTAAAATACTCATGCTGAAACTTTCATCATCTCACCCGAAAGAAAATTAAACTTTTTCCTTTTCACTGTGTAAATTACTCACGAGCTTCCAGCCAGGAGAGAGGCAGAGGGAGAGTCTCTCGAGTCTCATTTCTCAAAACACACGCCACTTGACAAAGCCTTAACACCCACGTGCACAGGAGAGGACGGAAGACACAAAAGAAAAAAATCCTTAATCAAAAACGTCGAGAGATTTCTGCGTACTTTTAATTACGCGGAATACGGAGGCATCCCTGCGCGAGAATCTAAAATGATTTTCGTGGGAAAAAAAAAAGAAAAGGAAGAATTAAACATTCATGACGGCGGAAGAGTTTTGAACCGTTGTAATTAAGCGAGCCTCTTTTACTGCAAGGTTGTTTGACGAGTCGAGCCATGTTTGGGTTAGTGTTTCTGAATCTTGCAATCAATTTCTCGAGGAACGTGGCTCATGAATCTCAATATTGCACGTAAGCAACTTACAAGAAAATCATTTTTGTATTTAACTATGGAATTAGAACTCGACATTACGATCTTGATGTCAGAAGATTCAATATTTTTTTCTTTCGTGATTCGCAACGAATGCAGGAGAGGTGAATGAATCGATTTTACCCCAGAGATACTTGTCTTCAAATTGTGGCAACATCAAGCATCCATTGCATTACATTGAGTACCCACAAACATTGGCACTGCATCGTGTAGCCACAAACCACTGTACTACATCGTGTAGCCACAAACCACGGCGCTACATAAAGCAGCTGCAAGCCACGGCGCTACATAAAGCAGCTGCAAAGCCACGGCGCTACATAAAGCAGCTGCAAGCCATGGTGCTACATAAAGCAGCTGCAAGCCACGGCGCTACATAAAGCAGCTGCAGGCCACGGCGCTACATAAAGCAGCTGCAAACCATGGCCCTATATATGGGATTTCCAAACTGTGGCACCAAATCAAGGGAATCCACACCATATAGAGGGTCTCCAAACTACGGAACTACAAGGATGTCCACGCTATGGCATCGATCGATATGATATCTACAATACGGTATATCAGAATTATTAGGTCTTTTAACTATATAAATTAACAATATAAAAACTAAGGAAAAAAATTTTCAAAAACAGTATAGGATATTATCCAGAAGTCGGTCTGCATAAAATTCTAAACTAGTTAAAGCTGTTTAAAAATACATAGTTTTGTGAAAAGTTTAAAACAGTTTTTAGAAACTGAAACTTTGAACACAGAATTAATAAAAAAAATCGAATTAGTAAATAAAAACCGATCTTCAGAAAAAAATAAATCACTAGTCTCATAAATTAATTAATTAAAAGTGCAATTTAAAATAATTACATAAAATACACGTTACAAAAAATAATTCTACTAGATTTCCATATTAAATTAATAGCAGCAATAATTCTACTAAACTGGTATATTAAATGAATATTAAAAAACACACGTAAAAAATCTAGATTCAGCAAGAGTGAAGGAATCTAAATAATATCCAGGACATCAGCAATATGAGTGATATAATAAAGATAGCTTTATCAACGAATACATACCTTCAAAATATTGAAATCTATGATATTTCTAATGCACAGACGGCTAAACCTTCGACCAATACATCTAACAAAAGTACAAAACTTAAATTCAAACTTTTTGCTTTCAAGTTCGGTTTTCCCCTTTATTTCAGGTAATTCCTAAATGTAACATGGAATTGTTGCATAGTCAGTTAAAATAACGAAAGATTTCTTCTTACAATGAGTTCACTAGAATTAAGGATGTAGTATATGCCCAATTTGAAAAACAGAAAAGGAAATAGATTTACCGATGCAAATGACTATTTCCGTGTAGGATTTCCGATAGCAAAAAACATAAAACGAATCTAGGTTATTCGTCAATTTTTATGCACATACCGTTGAGGAAAAAAATAACCACGAAAATATTAATCGAATAGATATCAACATAAAATATATTTTTTCTTACTAAACATCCACACAAGACTTATATTATTATTTCTTAATATTATCAGCACAAAATGTAAAAAAAAGAATACTCCATTTATTTTCAATCACATAAATATTTTTAACAACCGGTTTGGTTTTGTTTGGCCATTTTGTGCGTTTTTTTTTTTTTTTTTTTTATCTAATTAGACCGGGACCTATAGTTTAATGTGAATTCCGAACCAATAACCAACATCCATGCCCCTGCCAGGATTCGAACCAAACGCCTGTGGTATCAAAGCTCAGGGCGCTAGCCTATTGGACATCAGACCCCTAACAACTGGAGAAGAACATGTGAGTATATCGTGCACAATATTTCTCTACAAATTTTGTTGGCTTAATTTGGTTTGTCACTCTACGGTCATTTTGTGCACAATTAAGGCTAATTAGACCGGGACTACAGTTTCACGTGGATTCAGATCTACTAACTAACATCTATGCCACCGCCAGGATTCGAACTTGGAACTTGTGGTATCAATAGCCACAGCGCCAATTGGCCATCAGGTTGTTAAGTTCTCATACACAAAATTTTAAAAGTGATAAAATTGTAGAGTGATCAGACAAAATTTATGTTTTATAAAATATGCTCGAGTGTCGATATAAAAATTTTACTATTACGTTTATTTGTTATTATACAATTTTATATTTCTTTAAAGGAAAGTAACATTGTTTGTCTAATGTAGAAAATTCCAAAATTGGTTTATAAATTTCATACTTATTATACTTAATTTCATACTTAAACATAAAAAAAAAAAAAAAAGATAAAATTGCATGTGTTTTTTTTTTTTTTTTTTTTTGTAAAAATCAATTCGTTTGAACTCAAAATTCAATCAGTAAATAGATTGAACGACAATTGCCGTAACGTTCACGAAAAATATTGCATAAGTGGTTCCTCAATTTTTATGCCGTGTTAATAAGCCTGAAGAAAAGTTCTTTAACGATATTAATTGATTGCATACTAACACAAAAGATAATTTTCCCTAATTAAACATCCCCACAAGGTTCACATTATCATTTACCAACTCGATCCACAGCACACAGTAGGGAAAAATATCCCCAATTATCTCCAAACACACAAACACCCATCAACCGGAAGGGAAACATGTTGGTACTGCCCCTACACCCACGCTTCTCTGGCGGTTTTCTTCAAGAGGTTGCCATCCACAACAGTTAGATTAATAACGATGGGTTTTTATACCTTTTTTTTAAACGTGGCGGGGAAGTAGGGCTGACCCTCCACATAATAAGGTGTAAAAAAAAAAAATTAACAAAAAAGAAAAGGAAGTCTTTTAAAAGATAATTAAATTCAGCCGTGCGAAGAATGGGTGGAGAAAATTTCCCCCTCGATCACAAAAAAAAAAAAAAAAAATTCTTTTAATGTTTTTTATTTTTACCGATTAAAAAGAAATTTCATTATAGAAGTGTCCGATGCAGAAACTTTATATACTATGAGAGTTTTTTTTTTTCTAACCCGCCTTTTAAGTCAAATATTTAATGGGGTTACTTTTGAAATAATAGGGAAAAAAAAAAAACTGTAAAGTTCTCGGTTAAATAGGTAACCATGAAGTATTTAATTTTTTTGTTTTCATTACTATTTTAATTTTATTTAAAACCGCAGTACACTAATTTAGACCATTAATTAAAAATTTATATCTGTACCTTTTTAATTTTTTTCCAATGAAGCAAGTATTTTATATTTTATGTAAATAAAAATGATACTAAATATATATTATGATGATGTAAACAATTCTTTGCTACGATATCAAAGACATTTTTATTTTCAATTCATTTTAGAAGAAAGATCTACAACAAATGTTACAATAGTCAAACGTCTATTACAATAACCTTCTTCTTCGTCAATGGCGTAACAGCTCCATGGCGAGCAGATTTCGAGACAAGAGATGTTTTCTTTTAAGGGTTAGGGTTGTCAGCCTTACGCCGAACTACCGTATTAGATTAGGACCTACGGTTAAAGTGGATTCCGAACCACTACAAACATCCATGGCACCGCTGGTACTAAGAACGAAAAAATCTGTGGTATCGAGCGCCAGAGCGCTAGTCACTCGACCACTAGGCCCCAAAAAACAATTCATGAACTCAAAATTCAATCAGCAAATAGATTGAGCGGCAATTGGCATGAGGTCCATTAAAAAATTTTATACACCCACGCACACCAAAATTAAAAAATAAATAAAAATATTATAAAAATACCACATAAATGATTCACCAATTCTTATGCTGAGATAATAAGCCTGAAGAAAAGTCCTTTACGATATTAATTGATTGCATACTAAAACAAAAGACAATTTTCCCTAATTAAACATCCCCCACAAGGATCGCATCCCCACAAGGTTCGCATACTAACACAAAAGATAATTTTTCCTAATTAAACATCCCCACAAGGTTCACCTTATCATTCCCCCAACTCGATCAACAGCACAGAGTAGGAAAAAAAAAATATCCTATTTATCTCCAAACACCCATCAACCAGAAGGGAAACACGTTGGTGCTGCCCCTACACCCACGCTTCTTTGGCGGTTTCTTTGAAGAGGTTGCCATCCACAAAAGTTAGATTAATAACGATGGGTTTTTATCCCTTTTATTTAAACGTGGCGGGAAGTAGGGTTGACCCTCCAGAAAATGAGGTGTAAAAAAAAAAAAAAAAAAAACTGTAACAAAAAAGAAAGGAAGTCTTTTAAAAGATAATTAAATTCAGCCGTGCGAAGGAAGAATGGAAGGAGAAAAATTTCACCCTCGATCCAAAAAATTTTTTTTTTTAATTCTTTTTATTTTATCGATTAAAAAAAATCTCATTGAGGAAGTGTCTGATGCAGAGACCTTATATACTATGACGAGATCTTTTACCCGCCTTTTAAGTCAAATATTTAATGGGTTACTTTTGAAATAATAGGGAAAAAAATTGTAAAAAGTTCTCGATTAAATAGGTAACTATGAAGTATTTAATGTTTTGTGTTTTTAATTTTATTTAAAACCACCCAGTTTCTTGACCGATGAAGCTACACTACTTTAAACCATTAATTAAAAAATTTACACATGTACTTTTTTTAAATATTTTTTCAGTGAAGCAAAGTACTTTATATTTTTATGTAAATAAAAATAATTAGTATATATTATGACGAAATAAATAAATCTTGGCACGATATCAAACAATTTCAGATTTTTCAATTCATTTTAAAGAATGATCTACAACAACTGTTAGAATAGTCAACGTCTATTACAGCCTTCTTCATTGGCGCAACAGCCCTATGGCTCCCCTACTGGCAAATTTCGAGACAGGAGATCTTTTCTTTTCCAGGGTAGGGTTGTCAAGCCTTACGCCCAACAGCCACTTATTAGACACGGTTTAAATTGAGAATCGAACCACTACAAACATGCATTACACCGCTGGGACTCGAACCCGAAGCATGCGGTACCGAGCGCCAGAGGGCTAGTCACCTAGCCACTAAGTCGCCCCCCCAAAAATAAAATATGAACTCAAAATACAATCAGTAAATAGGTGGGTGGCAATTGATACGTCTATTTAAAAAAATTTTTAAAAAGTATAACAAAAATTACTATGATTGATTGATTTATCGAATTTTTATGCTGAGATAATAAGCCTGAAGAAAATTCCTTTTACGATATTAATTGCGTGCATACTAACACAAAAGCTAATTTTCCCTAATTAAACATTCCCACAAGGGTTCACATTATCATTCCCCCAACTAGATCAACAGCACAAAGTAGGGAAAAATATCCCCACTTATCTCAAACACACACTAACACCATCAGCCCAGGAAGGGGAAACACGCCGGTGCTGCCCCTACACCACGCTTCTTAGGCGGTTTCTCGAGGTTGCCATCCACAAAGTTAGATTAATAACGATGGGTTTTTATACACCTTTTTAAAAACGTGGCAGGGGAAGTAGGGTTGACCCTCCAGATAATAAGGTGTAAAAAAAAATTTAGCAAAAAGAAAAGGAAGTCTTTTTAAAAAGATAATTAAATTCAGCCGTGCGAAGAATGGGAGGAGAAAATTTTCCCCTCGATCCAAAAAAGTTTTTTTTTATTCATTGCTTTTATTTTACCGATTAAAAAAATCTCATCAGAGAAGTGTCCGATGCAGAAACCCTTATATACTATGAGATTTTTTTAACCGCCTTTTTAAGTCAAATATTTAAATGGGGTTACTTTTGAAATAATAGCGAAAAAAAAAACAATTGTAAAAAGTTCTCGATTAAATAGATAACTACGGAGTATTTAATTTTGCTTTAATTTTATTTAAAACCGCGGTTTCTTGACCGATGAGCTACACTGCTTTAGAGCATTAATTAAAAAAATTTACACGTGTACTTTTTTAAAAATTTTATTCCAGTGTAGCAAGTATTTCATATTTGATATCAATAAAAATAATAATAAGTATATATTAAAACGATATAAACAATTCTGGCCAAGATATCAAAGAATTTTTTATTTCAATTCATTTTAGAAGAATGATCTACAAGTAATATTACAATAACTTGCAGCTCCAATATTTATAAAGTAATGCCATCGCATAGAGAAAACAATATTATCTACATGGAGAGAGAGATTAGGAGCAGCAAACTATTGATTCATTACAAAACATATTGCATAAATGTCTTCAAAATTATTTGTCAAAATGTCATAAAATGTCAATCATTTGTCAAATAATTTGTCATAAAATATTTATCAATAACAAATAAAAGTCTTTATTTCTTATTAAAAAAAAAAAACTATTTCATCAATCATGTTTATTTTAATTTTATAAGTTTGACAAGATCTTTAAAATAGGTCACTGATACTAAATAATTGAAAGTTGTATCTTTTTTAAAAGTAATGTCTCGTTTTTATGTAACGTTTTTGACCCATCTGTGAAGAAGTTAAATGTTAAAGAAAAATTGACAGGACAATATGAGTGTGTGCACTAAAAAATAAAATGCAATATGATGTGCTATTCAATCAATTCTTGATATAAGATTTTAGTGCGTGATGCACTAAAATACAATAATAATGCTTCTTGCGTCATATGAAGTCTTATAGACTTGGATAGTACGATGCACTATAATAAAAAAGAAATACAAAAAGCCTCTAGCGTGAACCCTTATACACTAGAATAAGTACGATGGATTAAAATAAAGTACAATTCCTCTTGCATGATTTCTAGTATTGCTATTGCACTAATGCATTAAATCTAGGGTAGTGTGATGCACAAAAATATATATATATATACACTCAGAGCCAAAACATTATGACCACCTGTCAATAACGAATTGGCCCACCTTTGGCGCGCAACACCGCTTCAACCCGTCTTGGTATGGATGCCACAAGTCCTTGGTAGATGGCCGAAGACAGATTGTACCAGATGTTTAAGCAGGCCACGGAAATCCGAGATATTGCAGGTGGTGGTCTTTGAACTCTGAGCTGCCGTCCCAGGACATCCCAAATGTGTTCTATCGGATTGATCTCCGGTGAGTTAGGCGGCCAGGACATTAACTGGAATTCAGCATCATGTTTCTGGAACCACTCCAACACAATTTAGCCTTGTGACAAGGGCCGTTGTTCTGTTGCAACATTCCATTTCCAGCTGGAGAAACAGAGGCCATGTAAGGGAGCAACTGGTCCACAATGATGTTCAGACACCCTGTAGCATTTATGGTATGCTCTACCACAACCACGGGTCCCAGAGACGCCCAAGAGAACGTCCCCCAAAGCATAATACCGCCACCACCGGCCTGTGTATGACCTACTGTACATTGAGGAGCAACTGTTCGCCTGGAAGACGGCGTATCCTGACACGGCCATCGGCGTGATGAATGACAAACCGTGATTCATCTGACCAGGCAACTCTCTCCCACTGATCCATGGACCAGTCACGATGTTCCCGGGCCCAGCGCAGGCGCGGTTGGCGATGATGCTTGGTCAGCAAAGGCACACCAGTGGGACGTTTTCTGCGTAGCCCCATATTGTGTGTGTGTGATATTATATAGCCCCCCAACAGTGTGCTCCGATACTATTCTACTTGGCCCTGCATTGTATTGGGCTGTCAGCTGAGCCACTGTCTGGCTCCAGTTTTTGCTTCACCATGCGAGACAGTCTCCGACGATCTTTTCTTTGACAGCGTGTGGACGTCCAACACCATGTCGCCTACTGCTGGTTTCACCGTCATTCATCCTCTTTGCATAAGTACTAACAACTGTAGATCGAACAACCCAGGAGTCTGCAGTTTCGGAAATACTTGTTCCGAGCCTTCGAGCCATTACAATCTGCCCTCTATCGAAAGTCGCTTAGATCCGCAGCCTTTCCCATCCCATTAAGTGAAAGAAGAATGATTCTTCAGACTCTCCAGCAGCAGTTAAATACCACTTCCACCTGATCACGTCATCCAGGCGAGTTCATTGCAAAATGTAGTGGTGGTCATAATGTTTGGCTCTTGAGTGCATAATACAATACAATAACACCTATTCCGTGAACTCTTCTAAAATTGCTATTGCACCAATTGCATTAACTCTTCTAGCTACAATTGCTATTGCACTTATTTCATGAACTCTAGGATACTGCGATGCTCTAAAATACAGTACGGCACAATGACGCCTGTTGCATGAATTCTTATACAATAGGATACTGCGATGCCCTAAAAAATAAAATATAATAACACCTTAAGTCAGACTGATGCTCATTGCTAGAGTGGAGGAGGGTTCAAGTTCGAACACGTTTTTTTGCTGTTAG
This sequence comes from Caerostris extrusa, assembly GCA_021605095.1. Taxonomy (NCBI): domain Eukaryota; kingdom Metazoa; phylum Arthropoda; class Arachnida; order Araneae; family Araneidae; genus Caerostris; species Caerostris extrusa. The sequence goes on from BPLR01013153.1 coordinate 99,149, forward strand.
TTGCAGTCACGGTTTTCACATAGGAGAAATTTAATTGCCATTGTTACAATGTGAATAAAGTGTCTTCCATCGTTATATCGCTTATAATTACATAGCTATACTCCTCGTGGGAATGTTACCTGTTTTTCTCTCAAACGACACGCAGATGGGGTCTGTTACTTTTAAAATTTGCCCTGGAAAACGATGTCCTCCATCATCATCAGTCGGTGAGCTGCTCATGACACATATAAGTGGGTAGAAACTAGTCCACTGATGTTGAACAGCAACAACAAAAATAAATAAATAATGCCTATTTTATGAACTCCGGACAAAAAATATAAATTATGTTTTCGATACAGTGTTTTAAATACTGCTTAGTTCTGGTAAAGACTAGAAACTCTAACGATTATCTTTGTTTTGTAAAATGTTTTGAAACAAATAAAGAAGAGAGTAAAAAAAAAATCCAGAAATCTTTTCTTCCGAAATAAACTCTTAAAAAACACACTGGAAGCCACACTATCCCACGATGATTTACGACAACATGGAAATCGGATCTGCGTGACTTCAGAAACAGCTGCTTAGAAGGGGAAAAAATTCTCACATGTTTCGTGAATTTCAGTAACTTTTAAAAATGTACAATGTTTGTTCAGGAACGAAATCGATCCATCAAGTTTTATTCTGGGAAGTTTATCCGGCAGATTATTCATTCGAAAAATTCCTTTTGGGAAAACAGCGGTTTTCGAAGTGATTAAAAGTATGAAAAGGTTTTACAGTCAGACTTAAATGTCAGATTAAGTTCAGATTATTGAGACTTGGACAAACAGATGAACATTAATTATAACTTATTACACAAATAACTTTAAAATGCATATTGGATGCGATAAAAAAAAATCCCGATACTTTGGAATTAGTTTAATTAAATAAAAACTTAAATGTTTGAAATTTTAAGAACTTGAAATTCTCGTTAATTCTTGAATTTATCAAATAGTCTACTTCCTTTTTGGTCTTTACCATTGTAACGTCTCGGCCTTTACTAGATTTATAATGGCTTCAAGAAGAGGGCCACTTTCTGGTTAATGAGAACACTTTAATTTTTATTTAAAAAACATTAATTACATATACAGAACTCTATTTACATAAGAAATTAAAATTAAAGATAATTAGATACACAAGTGCAGTTCACTCCAAGCTCGGAGATTTTTCAGAGTTCTCGGCTCTACGACGAATGTGAACACCTGATCTGCGGCAGACCTTAACTATCACACTGTGTGATACACAAAACCACAAGCGGCTCACTTTGCTCAAATCAGGCAGAAATTCCAGCTAGTTCAGTCATTTCACAGAAAAAGAAAGACAACACTTCTGCCGACTCGTCGCAGAACTCCCTCCCACTTCACCAAAAAAAAAAAAAAAAAAAAAAAAAAAAAAAAAAGGAAAACCCCTTTTAAGACAATCAGTCAAGAGGGGATCAGCTTCCCTCACTTATCATGTAGACATTTCTCAGCTCGTGGTCTATCACCAATCACGATAGGACAACTTATGGCATAGTTTATATTCAATCTGTAATTGTTTCGACCTGAGAAGGTCGCACAGACATTCGCTAATTTCCCGAGTTTCATTATATAAGATACCGAATATCTGTTCTCAGATTTGAGTGGCAGATTGTTCTCAATTATATAAAACACTAATTGCATGCAATATATGTTAACTACCACAATAAAGACAGCCTGCTATCAAATTTGAGTGATGGGTTTATTGCAAATTCGTCAAATAACATACCTTCCTTTTCCCTGGAAATGAAGTGCCAAAACTCTTATCGTCAAAAAAAAATTCTAGAACTATCAAAAGGAACAGAGGCAGTTTGAAATACTTATCACTTAGTAACAATGTAACACTACTTTTTTTCCATTATCTTTTAGTTTATCATTTGTCTTAATATTCTTCTATTGGATACTACAAAACGGTACAGGCAAGAATAAATTCTACTTAAAAGAATTAGACGCCAAAATCTCTCATCGATTTCCAATAGAAAGGTCTTTTACAACCCAATCAACCAACCCATTTACTGTGAAAATTTCACTTTTTAACAACATTCTTCTAAATATATTATTTAATTTAAAATCTTATTCTTTTATAGTAAATGAATATGTATTGTAAATAAATATGATATCGTAAAACAGTAGCTCATTTTTTTTCCCTATTAGGATACCATGGTGTAGTACTAGACAAAAATGGTATTTTTATTTAGAACAATAAAACCCCAAACATCTAATCGATTTTAATATATACCTTTTTAACTTCTAACAAAATCTCTTGAAACTATTAAACCGTTTAAAGCTATAACTAGAACCATTTAAAACTACCACAACATTTATTTTCCTAAACTTTCCCAACAGTTTTGAGTATAATTTACAAATATTCTCAAGCTTATTAGTAAGAGCAAATTTTCTACTATAGATGAATTTATGTATAGGAAATAATTAATAAAAGACAAATTCGAAAACTCTTGCAGAAAGTAAAATGTGATAATTCTTTAATAATTTTTTTAATAAAAATCCAGTTTCTCTTTAATTTTTGTTTAAATAACGCATGTAATTTTAAAAATATTTCAAAGCCCAAAAATGAATTTTTCTATAAATCCATAAAAATTTATGAAATGAACATTTTATGGAAGATTAGTAAACGATGGCAGGCATTTTAATATATATATATGCCCTCATATATATGTATATATGAAAGTTTATACATATATATAATGTATGTTTACAGGGGCAGGTTGAAAGATATTATTGATACTTTTGTAAGCAATCTAGCTTTTTAAAATTGTAGGATTAAAGTATATATTTCTTTAAATGTAACTTTCCTTATAAACATGAATGATTAGGACCCGATGGCCAAATTTGTTACATTTTTATTTGTGGTATCACATGGATGTCATGAGTAAAATTGTATAGAATCTTACTCATATACACATGTCAGACGAAACATTTCTATATTTATTCTCAGAAATTTAATAACGGACGATAATGGTTCGACGGCGTTCTTCTAATAAATTCGCTTCAACCCGTGGTTCTTAATTTTTTGAGCGCCATTTTCTTTGGTTTGTAATGCAACTCTTCTTGTCAACCAGATTTTGGGCAACATAGACGCATTTCTATCATGGCTACAATTATAAGTTTGGTTTGGTTTGTCGCTCTACAAGGTCATTCTGCGCGTACTTAAGGTTAATTAGACCGGCACCTACAGCTTAACGTGGATTCGAACCACTAACAATGCCACCGATAGGATTCGAACGTGAAACCTGGGGTACCAAAAAGGCCAATTACAGTTGTGAGAATAAGGTGAGAAGTTTTCAAAAACGTGAATAGCAAGTGTCACCTATCGTCGGTTATTAATTCCAATCACTGCTTGCTGCATTTGAATGTCTCGCTAAGTATATTACAGACACTGGCGTAACAATAGGGTGGCAAGACGGACAAATTGCTACGGGCCTGGCAGAAGCAGGGGAGGCTATGGGTACAGGAAAGGTCTGGCATTTATCATTATATGGACACATTGAAAAAAACTTATTTAAGAAATTATATGGGACAAGACAGACTAAACAATTTGGCTATTCTATCCATCGAACATTCCAAGGCCCGAAACTTTGATGACTTTGATTGTCATTGACATTGATCAGAAACAAGCGTGAAAAAAAGAAATTTTAACAAATAAAAATTTTACTAGAAAAATATCGGTAATTTTAATTCAATACCCCCTTTTAAATCAAAATTTCATAGTATAGATAAAAAATATGTATTTTACGTATAAAAAGTATTATTTTTAATATAATATACGTATATATATATATGTATTATTATATACGATTATTTTAAGTATACAATACATATTATGATTTATTATAACGAAAGTAAAATGAGGATAGTAAATGAGGAGGGCCCCATTCGAAAAACTTTACCGTGGGTCTCAGATGGTATAGTTACATCACTAATTACAGAGGCGGCCTGGAGGACAGGTGTCTAGCGCTCTGGTCGTTGGTTTCACATGCTTCAGGTTCGAATCCTGGCGGTGGCATGGATGATTGTTAGTGGTTCGGAATCCACTTTAAACTGTAGATTCCGGTCTGTTTAGTCCTCGTGTGCACAAGATAACTGTAGAGCGACAAACCAAACAACTAATTACAGAAAACATTAATTTTCCATTTCCATTTTTAAATAATAAATTTTAATTTCTTTTTTATTTGATTTTTTTAAATAGTCTAAATTTTCTATAATCCATATAACAGCGCACAACTAACTAAAAATTTGCGACATCATACGAAAAATTAACACACGTTGGAATCTGTTATTCTTTTAAATATCATATTCAACTTACAAACAAAGACCTTTTAACTTCTACGTGCATAGATTATGACCTAATCTTGGTATTTTTTTTATTCTAGATTACGTTACATTTGCATACTTATGCCACATGCACAAAATGCTAAAACTTTAAGAGGATTAAGAAATATTTAGACAACTGCCCCTCCATTTTTGTTTGTTTTTCTAAAACCAAAAACGTGCTTGCATTTGGCTATTCAAACCCATCTGGATCTTCACCAGCCAGACGCGTGCGACAGGCTTCATTTGCATGCTGTCTGACTTTCATTTATCACATTTTAAATGCGTGACCATGACAACTATATCCTGAGAAGGAAAATTCTACCATTATTATAAGGGAACTAGACAAGACTCTATTTTAAACATGTTCTTACTCGAAGAAAAAAAAAAAAAAAAGTTAAACGTGTCTGCAGACGAGTTGGACAGTTTCATAAATGCAATTGTTTTTGTTAAACAAATGTCTTGGGAAAAAATGCATATTTTAAGATGGTTTGCGACAGAAGAAGTTAACAGAGAAGTTGAAATTTAGAAAGCGGAGAGCTTTAAAGCAGCACTTAATGACGAAAACACACGGAAATGTCTCTTTAGAACAGTTTTGGTGACAAAAGATTTTTTGTTTTGAAATTTGTCAGACGAAACAAAGTGATACAAAGTTAAGGTAATTGCTGTTTCAGTTCAAAGTCACGTTGTATTGTATTTCTGAAACTTAACAGTGTAAAAGGATAATCTAATGCATAAAGCTAACCGTTTGACAACGTTGTATAATTAATGTGTCTTCGCATTTTTTGTATTATATAGCGCATATTGCTGTGCAATTTTTTTTTTTTTTTTTTCATATTCCACTTGGTTGTCAGCAACATCTAGACCAAGTTCAAGAACCTGTGTGGTCTAATGGAAGGAGAGTATAGGGAGAGTTGCAGCTTCTGTTGTGATGCACCACCCGTAAGTAGAAGCCTTACTTACTCCGTGATGCTGAAGAAAAGAGGGCAGTGCTTTCAGGGAGGACTTTTAAGGGGGTACTACCCCACATTTGTGTATGGGAGAAAACCCTGAAAACTCCCACAAGGTAGTCCGATTCACGAGGCAAAGTGGTTAACATAACAAATGCCATCGAGTTTCCTCGTTTTTTGAAACAGTGTCTACAACAAAGCCGTAAGTGGGTAAAACCTTCACTCTAATGCTCAACAGCGACGCGCGTTGCCGCTGAGCTACAAATCGGGGTTGTATTTCTTTTCCTATCAGTAATTAAAAGCTAAAACACTTCAAGAGAGATCAAATTTTTATTTATTGAAATTATTATGAAGCCCTATGGCCGAGTGATTAACACTCTGCACTCGGTGCCACAGGTTTAGGGTTCGAGTCCGGACAGTACCATGAACACTTGTAATGGTTCGTTATCCACTTTAAACCTTATGTCCCTGTCTAATATACCTGTGGAGTTTTTGGGCTGACAACCCTAGCCCGTGAAAAGAAAACATCTGTCTAGAAATCTGACGGTAGGCAGATGGCCTTGGCCCACCACAGAGCTACTGGCAGATTTTGAGACATGAGATGTTTTCTTTTTTACAGTGTAGGGTTGTTATTCATATGACTAACAGTCATATTAGACCTGACCTTACAGCTTAAAGTGGATCCCCAACCACTACAAGCATCCGTGGCACCGCTGGGACTCGAACCCTGTAACATCGAGCACCAGAACGCTAGTCACTCAGCTATCAGACTCCATTTATATTATTTACTAAAACTATATTATCTAATTGATATTATGCACTTTAATTGAATAGAAGGTGCTAATTTTATAATCAAATCAAAGATTTGTAAAAAAAAAATTTTATAACACAATCATCAACGTCTGATTTGAAATATAAAGATTGAAATTATATAACGTATTTACATAATATTCCTTAATCCAAATTTTTAATTATCACATATTTGTTTTCGTTATTATTCATTGAAGTACATTGGATCGCAATATTTGCCAATTTTTCAATCAAAACGAAAGCTTTGAATAAATCTCATAAATAAAGAAAAAAATAGGCACTAGGAAGGCACACATTAAATAAAAAGTCAATTAAAGTAACAAAAAAATTATATATTAAATTTTTTAGTCTACGAATAAAATTTTACAATCAGTTATTCACTGATACTTAAGGTTAAATCAAGTTTCCTTGAATATTCTTTTAATAATACAATGTGCATTAACGACAAAATTGGGAAGAAAAATTATTATTTTGTTATTTTTCAATACAAAGCAAATTTTATAAAAGGGTATAATGAAGATTGAATTCGGATAAAATCTTGCTGTGCTCTTTAGTTACAACAACCTTTTAGCGCTTTCTAGCTTAATAATCAAAATAATTCTGCGTGCCTTTTATGATAAAAAATCTGCGAATTAAAAGACAAATAATGCGATAATATCAGTTCCTTACAAAATAAAGCACTGAAACATTTAATGCTAGCAGCAATTTCATGAAATTTCACAAAATAACTATTCCGATTTAATACTTCTTACATAAATATAAGTATTTTATTCAAAACATGAATATTAGATTTTTTTTTAACGGCTGTGTTACATGAAACAAGGAATTATTGCAAACAAGTAATATAAAAAAAAAAAAAATAATTAAAGTCAATTCCTATTTTTTTTTTTCACTTTATCGCAGAAAGTCCTTTATAAATAATTTTCATTCACCTTTTTTTTAAGTTTCTCTGGCGCCATCTATTGGTAGATATATGCAACTTAAATATAAAAAAACTAAAATTAAATAATTAAATTTAATTACTGAATTAATATTTGAAAAAACTGTATTAACATCCAGTGTCCTCCACTACAAGTTTAAAAAAAATGTATTTGAACTTGAGTGGCTGAATAAAAAAGTATTTCATAAACGATTGAAAATTTTAACAAGATATATATAGGGAGAGTGTGTGCTAATAGAAGGAATTGAAAAAAAGTTAAGGTTTTGTTTCAAAGGAAAAAAAAAACTCAAAATTAAGAGAAACATAGTTATTAAAACAATAGTTAAATAAATGTAATTTTTTTTTGTCATTACTTAATATTTTTGCTGTTGTTGACTAATCATCAATGTTCGGTATCTGGGGATGGACACCCCATGAGTAACTCATGGATTGAGAGAAAGAGGGCAGCTTCTGTTGTGGTAGATCACCATAATTAGAGGTCTGGCTTGGCGCCGAGTCGCTTAAAAAGAAGGTATTGCCTTCCGGGAGGACTTTTAGGGGAGAACTACGCCACATATAAGTATCGATTGGGAGTGAACCCCGAAAACTCCACCAGATAGTCTTACTAACGTGGCAAGAGCAGAACATCCCAAACGGGGCCTGAATGGCCGAGTGTCTAGCGCTCTGGCGCTCGGTGCCACAGGTTTCGGATTCGAGTCCCGACGGTGCCATGGATGTTTATAGTGGTTCGGAATCCACTTTAAGCCGTAGGTCCCGGTCTCCTATGACTGCAAGAGCGTCCCGGAGCCAAAGTCAGACTTCTACCTACAGGTGCTCCATCAGAACAGAAACTGCTCCCTTATCTCCATCCATGAGTAGATACTCACGGGATGCCCGTGCCGCATTGCAGGACACTAAGGATATGTCCCCAACAACATCCCAAACGCCATCGAGTCTCCTCGTCTTTTGGAACAACATCTAAAATAAAGCCGCCAGCGGATTGAACCTCAGCCCTAATGCTCAACAGCGGCGCATGTTGCTACTGACCTCCGAGTCGTCCCTTAATATATTTTAATGACATCAATTTCTACTTGACAAAATACCCTTATTTTTAATCTAACTGTAGAAAACTACAGCTGAATACTAATTTTTTTAATAAATAAAATAATCAAGGTATATTTAATTTTCAAGTCTGCCGTGTTATAAGAAGTTTTTTTTTCCTAATCACGAAATCATATCAGAACGAAACAATGATGAACGAATTTCTTGATATAAAGAATTTTTTTTTAATTGTAAAACTGTGTTCGCTGCGATTCGTGGCCCAGCTGTAAAGCGAGCAGACTTTCCAGGATGTTTCAGTCACTGCTTTCAGAAACGAGGGAGATTCAATGGTGATTATGATAACATGCGTAAAGTGTTTCATATCTATAGTTAGTCAGACTATCTGGTACGGGTTTTCCAAGTTTTCACCAATACGATATGCAAATGCGGTGCAATTACCCCTCAGAATCTTCCCAGTAGGCAATATCCTCCCTCAACGCCTGCCAGTGGATTTGGCTTAGCTTTGGTTTTGTTTTGTTGCACTATAGTAATTTTTTTTCCTACTTTAGGCTAATTAGACCGGGACCTACAGTTCATTGCGGATTCCGAACCACTCACAAACATACATGCTAACGCCAGAATCCGAGCCTGAAATGCCAGAGCTCTAGAAAATTGGCCATCACGTCACCATCATTGAAGAAGAATTGTAGTGTAAATAAATAATTAACTGACTATGTAAAATCCCCTTTGCATTCCATTAGCCAATTGGCCATCAGGCCGTCCTGTCAGTGGGCTGTTCGTCATAAAGTGAAACATGAAGCCCACAGATGATCCAAAATTTTTTTTTTAAACAGGATTTTTCCAATTATCTAAATATATTATAACAGTGTCATATTATAAATGATTAACTGTTAGATTTTTCATGGAGTAACTTCGATGTCATCAACAAGAATTTTGCAGGTCATAGCTTTCGTTGCTGTTATTAAGATACCCATATTTTCAGGTTAAAATAAGTGACGTAATGAGCGTGAAACCCCTCTGGGCGTTATAAATAACCACCCCTTTTTAAAAACAACATCGGTGGAAGTCAGCCAAAAACGGACGGCCACACAACGAGATGTTTCTGAGAATGAAATTTAGATTACAAGATGCGACAATCTCGGGGAAAAAAAGAATAAGAAAAAATGACTCGCGTAAACGAGCTAAAGCACACATTTGTGTCACGCAGTAATGGGCTCTACCTCGTTCCAGACAGACTGTAAATAGGTACGGGAAAGATTTTTTTTTTTTTTTCGTCTTTATTTGGGTGGGCTTACAAAACGAGGTTTGTTCTGCTTCCGGGTTTACAAAAAGTTAGCCAAATTAAGAAAGATTCGAAAAATCAGGCAGTCTGTTTCAGTGATTTGATTTTTTCCTTCTCGGAAATGAATAATCTTCGACGTATTAAGGAACAAGTGTATGTGGGCGAAATAAAAGCGAAAAATTAAGTTTAAAACTAAGTAGATGTTTATTTTCAAACTATTTTAGTGCCTGATAAATGAAAAAAAAATGTATGCAAAACAGTTTTTGTCAAAAGAAAAAAAAAAATTTATATATATATATATATATATATAGATATATATACAAAAAAATTTTGTCAATAAAAAAATTGTATAAAAAGAGTTTTTGACAACAAAAATTGTAAAAAAAAGTTTTTGACAAAAAAATTGTATAAAAAAGTTTTTGACAACAAAAATTGTATAAAAAAAGTTTTTGACAAAAAAAATTGTATAAAAAAAGTTTTTGACAAAAAAATTGTATAAAAAAAGTTTTTGACAAAAAAATTGTATAAAAAAAAGTTTTTGACAAAAAAAATTGTATGAAAAAGTTTTTGTCAAAAAAAAAAAAATTTGTATGAAAAAAATTTTGTCAAAAAAAAAAAAAAAAAATTTGTATAAAAAAAGTTTTTGTCAAAAAAAAATTTGAATTTAAATTCACCACAAATATAATGTCTTGTATAACGTGAAAAACGTATATAGATTTATTTAGAAATCCTAATTCTGATAAATTATTTAATAAATAAAATAAACAACTAAGCACTTTAATAAGAATTAAAACTATAAAAAAAAAAGCAAAAACAAAAGTTTTTAACACATTGGTTTCGAAAAGTAAAATTATACATGACATTTAAAAATTTCTATCAGAATCCACAATGTGTAAAAATACTTTTACACGTTATTGCCACACCAGAATACTTTTTACGCGTTATTATTACACCAGATTTTTACTCATTATTGCCACATTATTAAAAGCACTACTTATCTTGGCAATAAATAAGATAAAATGTAATGTAAAAATCAATACATTATTAAATTATAATCTTACTTTAAAATGCTGACATGTCACACTATTTTAATCAGATTTGATTATATTACTTCACCGTATAATTTTTTAGAATTTTATTATTATTTTTTTTTTTTATATTTTTTATTATATTTTTAGAACGCGAAAACAAAGCATTATTAACCAATAAAAAAACCTGGATGGTAGACGGATGGTATAATGAATTAAGCTTAGGTTTGCCCCAAATTAGTTAGGATGGTATTTTGGAGGACTAAAAATGAATTCTCACCGTGTACAAAAAGTTCAAGACATTGTGAGGCAGTTAGTCGAAAGCCTGTTCTCCAGGCTAATGTTTCGAATGTACTTTTCAACTTAAATTTGCATTCAATTTCACAACCTAAACCAAGCAAAAGCACAAGAACGAAGCATCATTAACCGATAAGAAATCTGATTGGTACAACCGATGGTATGAAGCATTTATGTATGAACTTTCAAATGACTTCAACCTGTTTTAACTATAATTAAGATGAGATGCTTCGAAAACTAATGCTGAATTCTCTCCATATGAAACAAGTCCAAGTCACAAAATGTTATTCAACCGAAAGCCTATTTTCCTGTCCAGTGTTTAAAACGTCACTTTCAACTTGAATTTGATCCAATTTCTGATCAGCATTTCCCCAATACGAAACATCATTAACCAATAGAAAACCCGGATTGTACGATGCTCACAATTTGGAATGAAGTTTTAGAAGAGCCCATCTTAGCTTCAGTTTTTTTTCAGTTAAGACTTTTCAGTTTAAAATATCATCACAACTGTAGACAGGATGAGATTTTTCGAAAACTATAGCTAGTTATCTCTATATGCACCAGGTTTAAGACATAGGCTTTCGGTTTAATGACGTTCTATTTTCCTGTTCCATGTTAAAAACATCATTTTTAACTTCAATTTGATACAATTTCTCGACTAACATTCGCCACAGAGCAAAAAAGAAGCATCATTAACCAATATGAAACCAGGATCTGCAGGGTGGCGATTGGAAAATGTAATTTTAATATGAACTGTATCGTCGAAAAAAAGAATTCTATCAGATGACCACACGAATTTTTAGTACTTGATGGAAATTCAGCCTACCAATTGGCTAACATCCAATAAAAAGGATCCACAGTCATCAAAGGATGTACAAATCTTACGAAATAAATACCGTAATCAGCATCACTTTTTAAGACATAGCACATGTATTTTTTGAAAAACAATTCCAAAACTGAAGTAGATTATTTCGACATATTAGTTAAACCAGGTTTTAGCTTCTTAACACTTTTATTTTATATGCAGAAACACAACCACACATACAGCAAGTTAATATTTAACATACAGAATTTAAAGTAAAAAAACGGATAATCTAAGCTTTGTGTAAGGACTTCACTGCTTAGCTGGATTTCGGCAGATGCGCAGGGTTGCGCAAAATACAAGATCTCGCGGGCTGTTGAAAAATTCTGTGGGCTAATTGAACATTTTTTCCTGGCGCTCTTGCCAGAGTAAGGATGGTTACATAACTAAATTTTTTTCACTGAAAAAACTTATTTGACAAGCATCATAATGCATTTAAAAATAATGAAGGTAATTTGAGAGTAATTTAGAGGAATCTCACTCACCATTCCTGGGGCGGCTCCTGTGTCTTCGGGCAGGAGGCAGCCCCTGAGAATGCGCACAGGGGCGCAAATCGCGACACCCGTCCATCTTCTGGAATCAAGTCATGGTCCTCTCAGCTAGTCATGGTCTGCAAATAAAGAGAAACATAAAACATTTCAATGAAAGAATTTACTCAGATCGTATATACAAGATCAACAAACATTTTGAAAAAAAAAAAACAAATGGATCATCAGTTATTAAAAGGTGACAAGTACCATTTGGATTCAACATTTTATAGTATCTATTAATAAGACAAAGGTGTTAATAAACCTATAAGAATTATTTTCAAGTATAAAAGAAATAAATAGAAATGAAACTATTAATAAAAGTAAATGGGTTTATGTATTAGAATTTTGTTAAAATACAAGATTTTAACATATTTAGTAACAACGCTCAGGGCCACAGGTTTCGGATTCGAGTCCCGGCGGTGAAATGGATGTTGATAGTGGCTCGATATCCACTTTAAACGGTAGGTCCCGGTCTAATATTACTTAAGAGCGTTGGGCGTATGACTGACAACCCTTACCCCGTAAAAGTCAGCGTCACAGAGCCAAGTTAGACTTCTACCTACGGGTGTTCCATCCCAATAGAAGCTATCTCCCTTTCCCTCCTTCCATGTATCACTAAGTCTAGATGTTGCTGTCTACCAAGTGGGATAAGAAACAACAACGAATGATTCAATTTGAAAGCATCCGTATTTTTTAATTTACTATTAGCACATCTCTATCCGTGATTAGCGCTCTGGTGCTCGGTACCACAATCTCCAGGTTCGAGTCCCGGCGGCGCCATGGATGTTTGTAGTGGTTCTGAATCCACTTTAAACCGTAGATCCTGGTCTAATATGGCTGTAGAGCGTTGAACGTAGTGCTGACAACTCTATTCCGTAAAAAGAAAAACGATTCCTGTCTAGAATTCTACAATTCCTGTCTAGAATTCTACAATGTCTACAATTCCGGCCTTGACACACCATGGGGATGACATCTCTATCCATTCAATTAAAAAATATGCCCCTTTTAGTTTATCGCATATTAATGAAAATGCAGTTTATTACATAATTCTTGATTATGGAAGAGTACTAACGTGCATTAACGAAAAGCTTAAAGAAACCCTAAGGCAACGTAAATTATGCATTTCATTTAAATTAATTGAAATAATATTTACGCAGTCGCTAAAAGGCCACAAGTAACCACAGGGAAATCTATTTGTTGTAACCACTAACATAAGTGCTCATTTGACTGCAAGTGACATTAAACCTTTCAGTCAAGTGTAGTTTAAACTAATTTCGTGAACGTGACTTATTGATTAACCACTTCATATGCTAGGATGGATAAAATAATTACCTCGATTCCTGCTATGATCAACGTATTAGCTTTGAATAGTAACAATTCATATACGGTTTGAATGCTACTTGAGCAAAGACTGTTTAGCTTGTAATAATTAATAAATTGTTTTACTTTTTTTTGTTGGTACGATTATAGATGAAATATAAATGCAATCAAATGCATCAAAAAGCAACTAAATTACAAAATCTATAACTCATTCTCAATAGATTAAAATGTATTTTTTTTTTAAGTAAACCGATTGTAAAAGGAATAAATTTAATAATCAGAATTTTTTGGAATTAAATGTGAAAATAAAGATTAGTATATGTTGACATATAGTACATGCACAGTATATTAGTATACCTTGATATATAGTACATGCAGTTTTTTAGTGATATAGATCCAATATCGTAAAAACAATGCATTAAAAAAAGGGGTTTTAGTTAAATATATACGTTTCCTAATTTATAATTAATTAACTAGCTCAGTGGTACTATAGTCCATATTGGACCATGGTCATCTGCTTTTCTGGCAGATCCCTTTGGTTTGGTTTGTCGTTCTACGGTCATTTTATGCACACGAGGGCTAAACAGACAGGGACCTACAGTTTAACGCGGATTCCAAACCCCCACACATGCCATCGCCAGGATTCGAACCTGAAGCCTGTGGTTCCAAAGGCCAGAGCGCTAGCCACTTGGCTATCAGGCCGCTTAATGAACAGGATATATTTTCTTTTAACGGGATAGGGTTGTCAGACCTACGCCTAACAGTCATATTAGACCGGGAACTATGGTTTAAAGTGGATTCCGAGCCATTACAAACATTCATGGCAAACCCGGGATTCGGACTCGAACCCGAAACCATCCATTTTATAGTTACAAAAACATAATGAATAATATATAATTTCATCCTAAATTTTTTAGTTGATTTTAACGTAAAAGTGAACCTTATAATCTTATATGTAACTATTCATATATAGTAATACAGCGAAAGTAAGCTAATAGGTCGGTATGACAAAACTAGCTTAAGTCAAAGTACAATTTTGCATATAAATAAATATATCTAATTGGAAACTAGGAATAACAGAAGTAAGTTTAGAAATAAAATGTTGAAAATAAAATGTTGACTTTATACAGTCAAGCCACTAAACTTTCTACTTCAAAATTAATTACATAATATTTTAGAGGACAAGACATTTTATCCTTACAAATTCTAGAACTTCGTTTTCTAAAAATTTTAATTTAAATTTTCAAAATTAAAAATAAATAATTTAATAATAGAATAATAATATAATTTAATAGAATCAAATAGAATAAAATTTACAGTTAAAAAAACAGAAAATAGCAATAACGCTGAAGGTTTTCAGCAATCAAGACAAACTAGATTAGATGAAATTTATAAGCAATATTTAAAAAAAAAAAAAAAAAAAAAAAAAAAAAAACAAGTCGAAAAGAGAATAATAAAAAAAATTAATTGAGAAAAAATGAAATAAAATAAAAATATCTAAGAATAATAATTATAAAAAACATGAACTTTTAAATGTGAATTAAATACTCCATTTAACGATTCTGTACTCGTAGAATAAATAAAGAATTTAATCAAAAGCCGGTTTCTATTATGACTGTTCTGATCAAGTGAAACCAAAATAATAGCAGAAAATTCTAAAGAAAACGATACTCAAACAAGCGACTTAGTAAAGATGGCGGACAAACGAAATGTTGCCAAACGAAAATATGAAAAATCGCATAACTCAGTTTGCGTTACTGTATCGGTATATTTCAGGGGTGGCCAACCGAATGCATGCGGCCCGCCTTGAACATTTTTCCGGTCCGTGAGATTTATTACACTTTTACAAAATATATTTATTTTATAATGGCTAAGTAGTGACAACCAATGTATTAAAAAAATACATGATTTGGGCATCCATATATTCAAAAAATTAACTGTCGAAATTATGAGAAAAATTAACTTTGATTTTAACATAATATTCTTGCGCAAACAAATATGGCACTAGTAAAATAAATATTTTTAATGATTTCATTTTTTTATTTCGTTTATATATATTTATTTTTTATATTTCATTTTTAGTGTTATATATTTCTTTACAATGTGTGTTGAGTATCATTATTATTATATTTTCTATGTATACATGTAAGAATGATAGTGAACACAATAATAATAACTCCTTATTTTAAATTTTTCACTGCAAAAAAAAATGTATAGTGGGTCTAAATCTAATATGAAGATATATATAATTTTATACGCCACCCGCGGAGTTAGGATGCATTTCCAAAGTGGCCCGCAAGATCATTTGGGTTGGCCACCCCTGGGTATATTGAAATCCCATATACAATGAGTTTATAAGAACTTCCAAATAATAAAGCTCATTTTTAATATTTTGAATTAATATTTCTATATCGGAAAGAAACATTTTGAAGTGGTATAAACAGTTCAAAGAAGGCAGAGAACGTGTAGAAGACAAAGAGCCCTCTGGTCGATCATCCACCTCAACCGACGAAGCTCACGTCCAAAAAATTAATGATTTGGTGCTTGCAAACCGTCGATTTACAATTAGAGACCTTTCATGATGTTGGAATTTCAAAAGGATCGGTCAATTCCATTTTAGGCCTCGAACGCGTCAAATATCGATTGGTACCGAAAACACTGAATGCGCCAGCTCACACTGCATTGATTCTTCGTAACTTTTTCGCTAAAAATGAAACCCATATCGTTCTACAACCATCGTATTCATACCGTTCGACTCTATTCCTAACCGTTCGGCTATTCCCTAAACTCAAAACACTCCGGGGACACCATTTTGAATCGTTTGAAGAGATTCAATGTGAATTACCGCGCACTTTGAAGGCCATTCCTGCCGATGGTATGCATTGAGGATTGGAAAAAAAAAGTTGGCATAAGTCCATTGTGTCCGGATGGTATTACTTTGTAGGTGATGAAATAAATTTGGAAGAATAAAAAGTTTTTTGGAAAAAAAATAATAATTGATCTTACTTTTTGGGCACTCAAGTAAATTATTTTTAATACTTTAATACAAAAAAAGAATAATTTTTATAAATATATCAAGATTTATTTTAAAGTTTTTAGTACAGCCAATAATATTTAATTAGATGATTAAGATACTATAAATATAAATGTTTCCGAACTGAAATTAGAAATAGCACATTTATCATTTTTAACACATATGTCGAGCAAACGTGAGAAATAAAATGTTTCACTTTTAGTTCATAAAATGGTAACCTAAATTGGAACTGGAAAAAACGCGGAAACGGACAGAGGAAATAATTAAAAATTGAGGTGATCTATTTCATTTTCTTCGACTAAATGACATTTCACAGTGATTTTATTAAGAAATGGGACGGTTCCCATAATTAATCCGACTATTACGTTTTCGTTCATTACGATAATTAAATTTTTAACGAAAAAATAATGATTTTTTTGACATATTAATTACTTTTTATCAGCAAAAGTAAAGTAATTCTGTAACTCGAATAATAATTATTATTATAAATTAATTAATTTTGTAAATCATTTTGTTAGTATTTAGTACATTATTAAAAAAAAAAAGTGACATAATCCAATTTGATGATTAATTCAGCATTTATTTTCAAAATATTTTCAATGTAAATAAACCAATACAAAAAGTTTTGCACTTACAACTAATAAAAAAAAAAAAATTATATTTATATTTTATTTTATGTTACATTTCAAAGACGAGAGAGAAATCATCTTTTCAATTTATCCAATAGTATTAAAAATAAATAAGCTTTTATGTTTAAAATGGGGCAATCTATAGCTTGGAAATTCTATCTGCAAAACAATTATTTTTTAAACATTTAACAAAGGGTACTTACGTTTGGCTTACATTTGATAATATGAATAATAACAATATTAAAACATTTATGAATTAATCATATAAAATGCATGATTAAAACATTTTTACTGCGTTACTTTTTATCTGCAAAAATAAAGTAATTCTGTAATTGTAATAATAATAATAATAAATTAACCAATTTTATAAATCATTTTGTTAGTATTTGGTATATTATTATAAAAAAGTAACATAAAAAGTAACATAATTCAATACCAACTGTTTACATTTATAAAGTAAAATATAAGTTGAAAATTTTTTAGTTGTGTCGCATTTTTGGAAAGTGTGAGAAATCAACACAATCATTTATTGTCCAATAACATTAAAAGACTGAATGAATAAATAAATAAAATAAAATAAATAAGCTATCACTTTTAACATGGGCAATATATACCTTGATAATTTTATCTATAAAACAATTATTTTAAACATGTAATATAGGGAACGTTTTGAATCAATTTGATAATATTAACAATATATTATTAAAACATGTATAAATTATTTCATACAAAATACATGATTAAAAAATAATTTTTTGTGTATTGAAATATTAGAAAAATTATTTTAAAAATGCATCTGGTACATTTTATGAATTTTTTGGTATAAAAATTAAGATAAATTTTTTAAAGATATCGTGATTTTTATACACTAACAAGTTTGCAATAGGGCTGATTAATAAAAAAAAAGCAATATTATTGTAAAAGACATTTTAAAATGAAATTTATTTATGTAATTAAACATATTTATTCTGAAACCATATCAATGTAAGCAATAGTAAAATATATTCATGTAGAATTTTCTTTTCTAAAAAAAAAAAAAAAAAAAATAATAATAATAATAATAAATAAATAAACTTTTTAAAGTCCAAAAGACATTTTTTTTTGTAACTAACATTTTTTTTTTTTTCTAATCAATTCAAAATATTTTTCTACGTGTAAGAATTTTCAATAAAAAGATTGAACTAAAAAAATAATAATTTACTACTACTACTATTCTACTAAAAAGAATTACTACTACTACTACTACCAACTACTTTCTAAAAATGTAACTAATATTTTTTTTCATTTAATTACGCAATTTCTTAAAAAGAAAGAAAATAAATTGCATTGATATTAATTTCATACAGTTGAGTAAACCAAAAAAATAAGGAAATATTATACTAATATTGTTTTGCAATTATTTTAAAATTAGTTAACTTAACAATGCTCAATTTCTATAATATGTAACATTCCTTTTTGTCACAACTTCTTTAAAAACATTGATATATTATTCTCAAAAATTTTTGATTAAAAATATAAATTACCACTGTAATGATTTTCAATAACATGCTTTTTAATTTCAAAATAAAAGCTCTTATATTTAAAAAGTAGTTTAATACATTTACTTTTTTGCTTAAAAATAAGAAAAAAATTAGACAATTTTAATAAAATACCCAGTTTACAAAACATTGGTTCAAATACATAAATATATGTGTAAATATTAAAAAAAAAAATTAAAGAGAGTATAAGTTCTTACTTTACTTTATAAATGCAAAACGGAAAGGGAATAACAATTTATATTGCAAACAGAATAACATTTAATACTATCTTTTCAATGGTGCAACAGCCCTATAGGCAATCGACCACTGACAGATTCCAAAACACGAGATATTTTCTTTTACAGGAAAGGGTTGTCTGCTCTCGTCCAACAGTCATATTAGACAGAGACTTACGGTTAAGTGGATTCCGAACCGCTACAAACACCCATGGCACCCGGGATTAGAACCCGAAATTTGTGGCACCGAGTACCAGAACGCTAGCCCTCGGCCATCAGGCCCAAAGATAGAACATACAAGAGGCATTTTAAAAACTCAATTAGTTTATATAACAATCTTAATAGCATTCCCTACGTATAGTTTGCCCTATCAAAGTAATAATGTACAAGCAGTTTGTATTCAAAGTCCCAATAGCATCCTGATGCATCAGTTTGTATTCAAAGTCACAACAACATCATGATGCATCAGTTTGTATTCAAAGTCACAACAGCATCATGATGCATCAGTTTTTGTATGCATCAGTTTGTATTCAAAGTCACAACACCACCATGATGCATCAGTTTGTATTCAAAGTCACAACAGCACCATGATGCATCAGTTTGTATTTCAACAACACCATGATGCATCAATCAGTTTGTATTCAAATCACAACAGCACCATGATGCATCAGTTTGTATTCAAAGTCGCAACAGCACCATGATGCATCAGTTTGTATTCAAAGTCACAACACCACCATGATGCATCAGTTTGTATTGAAAGTCACAACAACATCATGATGCATCAGTTTGTATTCAAAGTCACAACAACACCATGATGCATCAGTTTGTATTCAAAGTCACAACAACATCATGATGCATCAGTTTGTATTCAAAGTCACAACAACATCATGATGCATCAGTTTGTATTCAAAGTCACAACAACACCATGATGTATCAGTTTGTATTCAAGGTCACAACAACACAGTTTTGTATTCAAAGTCACAACAACACCATGATGCATCAGTTTGTATTCAAAGTCACAACAACATCGTGATGCATCAGTTTGTATTAAAAGTTACAACAGCAATACTTTTACATTATGCATAAATTTTCAAGCATTTCATAGCTAAGCTCCACAGCCACCAATAACCAAAAACAGAAAAAAAGGAGAAAATTGAACATGAATTATTCAAAACAAAAATGCACATCTGCATCTATAAAATATAAAATCATGAAACATACCCAAACATCAAAGGATGGACGCCAAAATTGCAGAGTTAAAAAAAAAAAAAATGTAAAAACCACATATACAAAAAAAAAAAAAAAAATGTACAAAAAGGGTAAGATAAATTAACTGAGCGACATTACTACGACTGAAATAAAATTTAGCATTTAAAACTAATTTCTAAAATATTACTCAAATAATTTTGTTGTTTAGATTTGCAGGCATACCAGTATAACAGGAATTAGATAAAAATTTCAGACTTCAAAATCTGATCCCATGTGTTACTTGTTTAAATTCAGATGAATATCCACTCATATATCACGAAACTACATAAACACGTGACACCCCAACAATCAAATACTTTTTTTTAATGCAGCTGGCAATACAGAGACAGTTATCTTTATGCCATGCGTGGTTGCACCGCTGTTACTCATTTAGCACTGGCCCAGAGAGGGCACGTATAGCTTGAAGATATGCTACGGACGAGAAAGTAACACTAACTCCACAACGCTCTGCGATCCTACTATACCGAGACCAACAATTTAAAGTAGATTCCGAACCACTACAAACATCCATGGCACCACTGCACGAAGCTCTACCCGAAACCTGTGATACCGAGCGCCAGAGCACTAGCCACTCGGCCATCAGGCCCCCATAAAATAGATATTTTCTAATAAAAAATAATGAAATTCAAAAGCAATTTAAATATTATTCAACTGCACTGAACTTTATTCATTGAGCAATATTTAACTTATACACTATATTTTAACTATACAGGTATAACAGACAACAAAAACAAAACAAAACCAAAATCCAAAATGTTATTACCTGTTCAAATGTTTGAGTTATCCATTCAAATTACATAAACACAACACAGAAGACCATTTTCAATGGGCATGCGAATGTTGGGTGAGAAAATGAAACCCACTTTGCAACTGTTGCAGAGAATTCATTTGACTCTTAAAACAGTTGCTGTCGCTCTGAATGCCGGCGGCCGAGTTGTGAAAAAGACGACAGGGAGAGAAAGAGAGAAAGAAAAGAAAAAAAAAAAAAAAAAAAAGAGCACCATCAACAATATCCGCAGGCAAAAACCCGTTCGATTCACTAACCTCGATTCTGGCACTGCTCTCACGATTCGCTAAGCAGAAGAGCTGGCTTTTTAATATTTTTTACTAAGGTTCTAAGGAGATTTTGGCTTGAATATCTGCCATCTCCCGTTTCATTTATGTAACATTATGGTCTCTCTCAAGAGAGAGGTGCCCTAAGCAGGATTCAGCTCCTCCCATCCTTAAGCTCAGCAATATTGAGATTGAAAGTGTACACCACGGTTTAATGGAATCTCATGGCAGCGATGACGGTATTGGAAACATATAACAATAAATAATAATGTGCAACAGATAAAAAGGTAAAACGAAACTGAAAGCAAGACACAAAAAAGAAATTGAAAACTGGATATGGTTTCTGCGATTCCATCTGAGATGACTCGAGCACTGCAGCAGAAAATATATATATATATATATATATATATATATATTTGCCTCTTAAAAGCAATGCTAGAAATAAAACTGTAAAAAACAAATGTTCAGAAATGCAAGAATCTATTTATCCCCCTAGTAGCAAAGCTACATAGATAGCT